>LKNJ01002045.1:38125-72207 GCA_002120245.1 Maccullochella peelii
ATATATATATATATATATATATATATATAATGAACTAAAAGAAGTCCCAGTGAAAATCAGTGAAGTACCAATGAATTTCTGTATTAATGAGGGTTCAAACTTACCTTCACTCACTCTGATGGCAAGAGCAGAATCCAGTCTCTGCCTGGACCTCAGGGTACTATGTAAAGCTACTCATTTGTTTACTTAATAGCATCCAATAAAAAGGTAATTCATTGGTTTGATTATTCCGAGAAAGTTAATTGGCCTATTGACTACAAACACTGGCACATCAACTGACAACACAAGGCACTGACGACCAGAAAAAAAAACGGTGAAACAGGCGATAAAAGTGAAGGGCTGTGAACAGAAAGTACCAACACAGACAAACAAAAGGCCAACTGTTGTCACTCTGGGCCTGTAACATCAGGCATTCCTGTGAACCCACTCGGTTGCATTTGATGTAATGTTGCGTGGCTCTCCTTCAAACACTTATAAAATGCTTGTTTTTAAGAAAAAGCCAGTATCCTCATAGATTGTGTAACCATTCATCTTTATAACAAACTGTATTATATGCACAGCGAAAAGGACATGCAATTTTTTATTATTTATTTATTGGATCAGATTTGAGAGCATATTAGCAAGTCAGATTATCTTACATAAGTCAAGCATTATTAAGGAAGGTTGTTGCTACATGTCTTAGTCAGGGATGGGAAGAGTACTAGAATATTTTACTCAAGTAAAAGTACTGTTACTTTAAAGAAATTTCACTCAAGTACAAGTAAAATTACTTGTGTAAAAATGTACTTGGATAAAAGTAAAAAGTAGGTCACATTTTATGATGATGATATACGATAGACCTATTAAATTAAAAAAACAAATTTAGAGTACAAAATAAAGTGCATTAACATGTCAACGTATACACATTACACCACAAAGCCCCTATGTCCAAACCAACAACATATTTCTTTGCTATAGATGGCACTTTGCAGCCTGTGCATTCAACTTATGATCAACTAGACAACCACCTTCCTCAATGCAGCCTCACTAGAATTAATCAGAAAAGAGGACAAAATTCAGACAGACAATTAAACAAAAATAACCGACAATAAATAAAAAGAGCTATGGGCACTGTGGCAGGTGCAACAAGCATTATTAGGCTACAGAAATTAAATAAACTAACACTTCTGATAAAGCAGAATAAAACATCACCCAGGCAAACAACACGGACATGTATAAACAATAAAAACTCCACAGAAACACACAAAGAGAGCTGCACAGTTTTTGCACAACGTGTAGTGCACACACACAAGCACGCAACTATGTTGCCTAGCAATGTTGACTCCTTTGGAGTTACAACCATCACAGTGAGTGAGTTTGTTGTTGGACTCACCTGTCTGAACGACAGTCTGTGAGCCTTGAACACTGCAAAGTCCTCCACAATCTGCACAAGGTTCAACTTCTTTGCTTGATCATTCTCAAAACATAACACCTCTCTTGCCCTATTTCCACCAAATTAGCCATGGTTCTTAAACCGGTTAAGTTCAGGATTCTTGGAACCTTGGTGCCATGAGACATGTATTGTGAAACTTTACCAAAAAGTCAGATATTTACGATTTCACTGTGACATGGTTGACGGGATAGAGTTAATAAATTGCTTCTTCTACAAAAAACTATGTGGAAATTATAGCAAAGTTCAGCTCTAATGTCAAGGTTGTCTAATGGCAATGACACGTGGAGATCACTCAAGTACATTATGAATTATATTTCATGCCCTCAAAATATGACTTTTTTATTTGGCCGCCAGCGAAAAAGAAATTCTATACAAGAAAGTCCCTGTGTGGACTACTGGCTAACATTAACAGCGCTGCTGTGAACATGGGGCAGTCAGTGATTTGTGTCTGGGATGGCTGAGCTTTTGTCTGGCAGGAGGACTTACGTAACAGGAGCTGCTGACAACACGTGGGTGCTGAGCTGAGGGCTGGGAGAATGGCCTGGATCACTGAGGGAGACGGAGAGGTCACTACAACCCACAGTGTCAGCCCTTGGTGGGCTGAGAGGGTCAATTTACTGCTGGGACTGAGGACACAAGTTTGTTTTGCTAGCCTTTAGATAATTTATGAAGGAAACACTTTTATACTCTTCTTATGGAATGCATGTCCTCACATTTGGGATGTTATCTACATTCACACCATTTGAAACAGCTGAGTACAGCCACTGTCTTCTACTGTTGACCAATGAGCAGCTGAATTGGTGGAGTTTAAAGACATCATTCTCTCCCGGGGGGGTTCAACAAGCCTGATTCTGTAGCCTGACAGAAGATAAGTGAAAGTGCAAACTAAAAATGGCAAGTACGTCCTAAACATGGAGGGAAGATGGTGAAGACAGTGATTGGTGTGATAAACAGATGTGTAACAAAACCACTGGCCAAATGGTGAAACAGCTATGTAACCAAACAGTAATACAACAACAAGACATTTTTAGATATGATCTGCAAAAGAGCTAGCCTGGTTCCAGACATCTGAATCACTGTCCACATGTCTGATTTTTTCTTTTAGCAAATGTGACTTCAGCCTGATTATCAGGCGACATAAAAACCACAAGAAATAAGCACAAAAGCAACTTACTCTACTGCCATTACTTCCCTAATACTATGTTTCTATTAATACCTTTTCTGTTTCTATTACTCTGTTGGATTCTTTATTGGAGACATGCGATAACCCTTCACTTTTAATTGTTTTAGACTTTGTCTTTGTTGTATTTTCTATGTGACGCATTCCAAACTGCATTTCTTGTATGAAAGGTGCTGAATGAAAACAGTTTGCTGTTGTCTTCATTGTCTTTGTTGTTTTAAAGTCCAGACAGGATTTTGCAGTGTTGGTACAATGTATTGTTATTAGCCTGGGGTGAGGCCATTACCAACTGTTCACAGCAAACCATGATAAGGAACATAAGGAGAGAAACAGACAATAAAATGTATGACACACAAAGGGCAAGACATTAAGGAGAAGCCTTTAGCCTACTGTGTGCAAAGGATGCTAGTGCTTTGTCATGCTTCACTGTGTAGGTTACTCATGCAAGGTCACTCAATATGGCATGACCTAAATTATGAGAACACCCAGAACTATATCTTTTTTCAAAGTTGCAGAGGAGCTGTGCTAACCTACCATTTATTAACATGAACCAATAAATTGGATCCTTATCTAAACATTTTCTAAATTTAAAAAGATCCACAATTTGTTTGGCCATAAATGTTGGAAGTAAAATCCTCATGCATTATTAAACCAGCAATAACAGATTTGTTTCTATTTTTTTGGCCACTCTGGGGCAGCGGAAACAAGTGTTTGGTGAGACTTTACCAAATGTTCTGTTTCCCTTTAATGGTCAAGGAAGGATGAATGAGTGCATCTATAAATGTGTCAGTTCTATTTTAGTTCAATCACATAAACCTTCCATGTGACGTAAGCGACTGTAACACACCCTCTCAGTCTTGAAAAAACCATATGAGTAATGAGATAAAGGGAATAAAGCAAACAGGGGAGGACAATGTGGCTGGTGGAGCAGGAGTGATAAGTGTGGCCCCAGTGCAGAATGCACAACCTTCCAACTTTTGGACAGAACTATGAGTACTGCCAGCTAGAGCTAGACCAATATGTCGACTGATATTAGCTTATTGTAGATATATCATATTGGTGTATGTCAGCCAATAAGTAACTACATTGCAGTACAGAAAACTAGATTAATTTAAACAGTGTCTCCAGCACTGACAAATGTTCCGCTTAGTATGCATCTTGGTCACAATTCTTTGAAAAAACAAATCTAAGGGATCCCTATTAAGATTGCTTGTTATGTGCTTTTGCTAAAATAAGATCAATATATCGTTATCAGATGTTTCAAACTCCCAAATATCGACATCAGCCTCAAACAGCCAACATCGGCCAGCCTATACTAACAGCTAATAAGGAGAATTTAGAGAGGCAGTCGCTGCCATCCATTTTTCCATCCATTTTCTTCCGCTTATCCGGGGCCGGGTTATGGTGGCAGCAGGCTAAGCAGGGTTGTCCAAATGTCCCTCTCCCCAGGCAGAAAAACCTCCTTCTTCAGCTTGACGGGCTTCCTTCACCACCGGTGTCCACCAGCGGGTTCTGCGCGAGAAGTTCATCCGGAGGAAGGAGTTCTCGCGGACATGGGCCTCTGCCAGATGTTCCCAGTTCACCGTCACTACAGGTCTGTCCGGCAACCGCCCCCACCATCTGATCCATCTCACCACCAGGTGGTGATCAGTTGACAACTCTGCCCCTCTCTTCACCCGCTGCCTTCAAATGGAACTTCTGAGCTTGTGGTTATGACACGGGAAGTCGTGTACACAATATGCTTGGCGTTTAAGTGGTAAGACACCAACATGGACACCAAAAGACTCCTCGTTCTCTTGTCATTCTTCGCTTCTTTCCAATAAATGTTCTATCTTTCTATTTATATAAACACTTTTTTCAGACATAAAATTGCAAAGAAAACTCTATATATCTTATCATCCACCGAAAAATGAATGTCCATGGACTTTGCCATTTCTGAAAACATCAAACACATCACAACTTGTGAACTTGTGAAAAATGTTACACTTCCGAGGTTCTGAATACCACAAGAGAGGGGCATTCATGTGGATTCTTCTCGTAAAGACGGTAAACACAACCCCATTTGAAGGCACCATTAAATCTCCACATGATTGCTGCACTTAAGTCTCAATCAGTCTTATGTTGTCAGAGCTGTCAGTCTAAGTGAGTGCTCTATCTACGATAGGCGTAGCTTATTGTCTGTAAAACCACAGACGCATGCATAAAAACTTGTAGGAATGAGTGGAGCAAACACTCCCTTGTTAATTTGCTTTCTCAGTGTGTCAAAGGCCTGTTTTGTTTTTTTATTCTCCAAAAATAGGGCTGGGTTTGCTGAGAACAATCAATCTCAGCAAACACCTTACAACTAAAGAAAACCAGAGGAAGAGGAAGAAAAACAAAGGTGTGGTGAGATGGCTGTCCTTCAGCTGTCTTTATCTGTAGAGTGCTGTAATCTGGTTACTGACTGAGCCCGGTCAGCCTACACTGACTCATTATATAACATGATAGCTACAGCTGGGAAGGAGGATGATCGCTGCCTGGCTAAGGAATGGAGGAAAACCCAGCCCGTTACACAGTTCTTCCAAAGTTTCTCTCAGCTGAATGGAGCAGTACAATGGCACTGCTACACCTGTACTATGCAGCGTGAAGCTATAGCTATCTGCTATAGGATGAACTGCTTCAGCACAACAGAGGATAGCAATGCAAAATCCTTGCTTGGTATAGCGTAATATCATTCTATAGGGCTGGGCAATGCTTTCTTTACTGACAATGTTGTGTTGACAAAAAACATAAATAAATATCATGGCATTGAAAAATTGCTCCGCCTGTGAAGAAAAAGCTGAAGATATCTCAGCTAATTTTGGCATTTTTTTGCAACATCAGTTGTCTTCAAGGGCAACTGGATGAACAGTGTAACGTAGACACATTCATTTCCAAGGGCTTGCATAATGCTAAAGCATATGATAAGCATTGCATTGTAAATACCCTCTCGGGCTTATGCAAGGCTGCTGCACAGATGCTCTTCCTCCTTTCTCAAAGTCAAAATAAATGTATTTATAAAGCACTGATATCTTCATTTTAGAAGAGGGACCAAAAGCCTTTCACCTTTAAGTAAGAAAAGGAAAATGCAAACAACACAAAATTTAAGATTCTGTTAGCTAGGCACTGCTAGCCATTACTGCACATTCTACTTGTAAACTGCTGCCTCACTAATTCCCCCACTCAGCTGAGCAGATGTGCTTGACTAGTACTGGAGGGGGGAGATGTTTTCAGGTGCTATTGGTTTACATCTCATAAATCAATACAGTAAAATGGAGTGTGACCATTTCCCTGGACGAAAGGAAATATACTAGTAAGCTGGTCATTGGAGAAAAATCAATAAAACCCACTAAACTGCAGCAAAACAGAACATCCACAGAGCTTTTGTTGACATGTGATTTATAGGAATTAGTGGTCCATTAGCTAAGAACTGCTTCTTCATGTGAATCCAAGAAAGCACTTGTCTTTAGTGGAGCAAAGAACTGTGATGTGGCTGCAGCAAGGACTGGTTACCTTCTTCCCAAATAAGGACATTAATTATCTTTCACCACTTACCTCAGTCTACACTGTAAGAAGTGCCAAGTTTTACCAAGTACTTACAAACAAATGGGATTTCAAAATTCCAAAAAGTAGGAAAAGATCAGTCTCCCTACAAGGAAACCAAAACATGTTTCAGAAAATTCCTTTAGCAAGTATATTATTATTATGGTTCTAATGGATAACATTTTTGCAGTGTGAAACACGCGGCATGCACATTCCAACCCTGGTGAAGGCTTGAAGACCAGCTGTGGGCGTCTGTGTGTGTAATAAAGACAACACCAGTCTGAATGCACACACAGCTGATGTCAGAGATTCCACACCATGCCTGCCCTCTCGGGAGGCCATGCCACTGGAGCTGGTCTAGTCCAAGAGCTGTCCAGTCATCACACAAAAATTTGTCTAACTTCCCTCTCGCGGCCTCCCTATCTTGCTTGCTGGCTCAGAAACGTCCAAACCCGATCCACGTGAACTCAGCAGCCAGCCCTTTTTCTCCGTGACAGCCAAGGCAAAATAAGGTGAGGAAAACAAGGTCTACATACAGATCATGAATCTGAGCTTATTGTTTGGAGTGTATAGAGCAACAACGTGTTAACCTCAGGTTGCAGCAGCTTTGAACTTTATGACTGAGCTACTGCAAGTCCATCTGATCTAAAAATAGTTCCCAGAACACGAGGAAAAAGAAGAAAAGACATGGTTTAATGCTCATAAGACATGGAAGACACTAGACTGCTTGCGTCTAAACCAGAGCAATGACAACTGTGTAAGCACAGTACCAATACATACAGAGAATCACCACCTAATCTCTGAGTTGCTGGAATTAGAGCAACCTCCTGTTTCAGATGGTCTAAAAATAATCCGCTCATAATCACAGTTTAAACATAGAAACTGTGCACTGTGCAGAGTTCAAAAGCAGCAAACAAGTAACATTTAAACAATGTCAGGAACAAAAAATGCCTTGGTGAATGCCTAATGCCTTAATTAAAGATAATCATATGCTGGTGAAGTCATTTACTCTCTTAAAGCTTGACACCCAAGTACCCGCCCAATTTAGGCCTAATTTTCATGATAAAAAAGACAATTACATCCCTGAGGCAGCACTGCTCTGAACACGACACAGCAAGCAGAGTTAGGGCGGGCACCCATTTATAGACAGGGTGGGTTCAAATAAGGTTCAAAAGGACTTAACCTGATCTTCCAGTGTGCCCAATATTCAGGTGACAAAGTGTAAATGTGGTTCATGAAATGGGACATGGCTTCAGACAAAATGTCTCCTAGTCTGTGGAGGACATATTAGAGTGCTTCGTAGTGGTTCCCTTCAGCCTGATGTGGATACTTGCTGATATTCACTGGAGCAAAGTAATAACAGCCAAGTCCAGCCAGCTTAAATGGGCAGTATTAGCTTCAGAGCACAAGTGTTTATCAAAGTGTCTGAGAGCTGATGTCATGGTGTAGCAACGCATGTGGCTGAGATCTCCGAATTCACTTAGTCCCCCAAGTTCCCTAAAATACTGCACAGCATGCCAATGCCTGGAACGGCAAACTCACATTTTAGTTTAGAACAAACCTTGTTCAGAATTTAATTTTAGGTCAAAACTTTATCTCATAATTACCAGATGTCTACTTCTCCATAATATGGCAACAACTTTTTTGTTAAAAAAGTAAATAGGCCTACACACACATTTTCCTCTTAAACAGGATGCGTCTCATTTGAGAGCAGCTGGGGATTTCTGGTCCATAGTCCCCATTACTCAGCTTGAGATATCTATAGAGATAGCTAAGTAAAACGGGGGGATATTTAAATATTATTAACTTCCTCTCTTCAGATGAGACTCATTGACAAGTTAAATGTACCCAAATCTGTCTTTTATTCAGTCTTTGAGCTTCAGGATCTTTTCTTTTTTTTATTTTTTTATTACAGGACTTTGTTCTAGTAAAACACCAAAAATGTGTAGTGGACAGAGTTTAACATGTTACCATGTCACAATATGTACGGTAAATATCTCAACATTTGCAAGTCTGTCTGCTGTGATAGTTTATTAAGCAGGCTATTAAAGCTGGTCTCAGAGGTTCCTTGTGGGTGCCCGGGGCATGTCACTGCAGTCAGGCCCAGTAATCACCAGTCAAGGAGTGCTAATTAACAGCCACATGAAGCAGGCTACTGTGGAGAGGGCTATAGGGGACCAAAAGTGGCATTCCCACAATCCACACAGAGACCACATTACATTGTGCACCATGTCAGTGCGGTGGACACCTGAAACAGCAAAAAATGGAATGAGGGTATTTGATTCTCAAAGTGAGTGAGTGAAGTGGAAGCTAATCTGCTATCAATGCATTACTGTTTTAGACATTCAGAGAAAGTGCTCATCTGCCTCTGAAGGATGGCAGCACATTGGTAGAAGGATACATTGCTTCACTTGGTGAACATTATGCATTGGTTGCAGTAATCCAGAAAGCTGCCAACCTACAGTAAACTCCAGACTCTGTGGGTGAGAAGTCCTCATCCAGCCCTCGTCCTCTCATCGATTTTTAGCCTTTGTGAAGAAATACAAGCCTCTGCATCCATCTGAGCACTGCCCACCTATTTATTAGCAAAGGGTGGGGCAATTCAACAGTGAATTGCAAAATATGTAATATTACTCCACAGTAAAAACAACGATGATCAAAATAATCCAAATATGCTGTAAAAATAGATAGAGCATAGTGCTAATAGTACAGGATTCCCTGTCAAAAAGTACAGTGTCACATTAAAGCCAGGCACTTTGGTTAAAACCATCTACAAGGTGATTTTTGATGAAGGGCAATTTAACTGCGAGTTCTGAAATCACAAGACTTCAGTTTAGTTTTGGAAAGATTTTTCATGCAGTTGTCCAAAACAAACTGCGAGCATCAGCATCCTATCCGATGTATTCAAATATGTAGTAATGCAATTTAATCATAAACACAAGAAATGAAAAAAAAAAGACAAGAAATGAATCCTGATAGTTTTTTGTCAATGTTGTGCAAGCCAGACTTTTGTATTTTGTCAACTAAAATTGTAAATAAATAAATAAAAAGACAGACACTTAAGATCTAAAGCTGCAAAACATTACCGCTCACATTGCTCTTAGGGATATTGATACATTAAACTATACACTGGTAACAAACAATGTCTCTGGGTTGGCAATGATGCCAAAATATCATTTTTGCTTAGTGTACAAACAATGCGCTTGTCACATTTAGAAGGCAAGCGAGTTGACTACTGCTCTCATTTGCATAGTACATGAGGAATGTAAGACATTTCTTAGACACTAACTTGAACCTTAGGCTGTAATGTTTTAGAATTAACTTAATTTGTTCCACTACTGCAAAACAAAATAAGATTAAAGTAGAAAAAAAGTAGCTTCAAAAAGGCTTACATATTAGAGACAAAATGGAGCTCCAACTTGCAACTACCATGTTACAAGGCAGGACTAATTCAAATGTTCAAGACCTACCCCTGCTAAATCAGCCTGAATGTGAAGCCAACCAAGCCCAGCTAGAGCTAAAGCAACTGGCTAAACAAGCACCCGCCTCTGCAGGTGGGCAGCACTAATGCTCATGTGAATCCCCACGTGCTGAAGGCCAGGCCCCGTGCACAGCAGGGCGACTTCACGTCACTCCCTGTGTGATGTCATCCTGGGTGACAGGCTCCTCATCAGGGCTGTGTGTGGGATTACTCCTGCTGTCCCGGATCAACAGGGCAGGGTGGGAGGGACTGATGTCTTCTATTCTGCACAAGAAACTACACTTTTATCCACAGGCTAAAAGGGGCATCTAAAGCTCATATTTAATTGAATTTATCAACTCTACCATTCACTTTGACAGGTACCAATACAAGCCAATCCAACCCTCCACAGGAAGTTTTCAAATCCACCAGCTACCAGTCGTTTTCTGTAGTTTCCTGTCTTCTAAAAAAATGACTTGGACTCTTAGTATCTTTATTACGTAGTTGGGTCATATTAGGTTCAATTCATTTCTTAGGTATACAAGGTTTTGCAAACAGCACATTGATATATGAATTTTCAAAGCAACATTTCACAAACTAACAGAAGTCCAAAGAGGCCAAATCACCTGCAGGTTAGGAGTGTACCATATCATATCGTTCATTATATAATAGCGGTATCATTTTATGTGATAAATGTGTCATATCATGATATTGCAATTTGTTGATTTACTTTATGACTACATACAGCAGCAACAAGCATTGCTGAAAGCAAAAGTAGCATTGCTACCAAAAAAAAGATTGTGACTTAGAGGGTGTGGAAGCAGTTTGAATATAAAAAGTTAGGTCTACAACAAACCACAGTAACATGTAAGTAATGTAAGCAGAAGATAATGGCAAAAAGGGGCAACACAACAACAATTTATTTCACCATTTCTCAAACATTTAAGTACAAAAAGAGCAAGAGGAGAGTGCAACTGCTTATTGGATGTCCAAACAACCAAAAAGACTTTATATTCTTGGGGGATTTTATCATATCATCAAAAATATTGTTATCTCAAAACTACCCTGCAATATTGTGATATTATTCTAAGGCAAATCACCCACCCTTACTGCAGGTGCATTTATCAAAACCAGAAAAAATATTTCAACATGAGGGGGGAAAAGTCTTCATGACAAAATATCGCAAAGCTGACGAACAGCGTTGAGAAGTCACAAACACAACAGACAATGACAAATACTGCTTGCTGGCCTAACGATGATCTAACTTTGTAGCCGTGTTTACCACGGTAATTTATTCACTGCGAAATTTAAGTCCTTTTTAATGAAGTAATGCTGTTATTTTTACAGCTGTATAACAAGATGTGCCAAAATTTCTAACAGGGCACATAAAACTGAGGTTTTGGCTGGTGGCAAGTTTAATCACTGTCAATTCCCCACCCTGTACTGTACGTAGAGGAGGAAAGGGCATAAAGTAACTGATACAGCAAGCTCTCATTTCCATAGCTTCTCTTGTGGGAGTGGCATCTCATGCTGTATGAGATTATAGCTGCTCAGTTGGTATATAAGGCGATATCGTTCCTCATATAACCATTCCACCCTACTTTGCAGTCACTTCTATTGTATAACAACTATGTTAACAATCTAAATATAATCCCAAAGCATTCGGTTTAGGCCTACGGTCCACAACATGCAGCTGCTGGCACCCAGGTAGATGCCTCACTTCTAGGTCTCCCCACCCTGACACAAACAGCCCTGGGCACTGGCTGGTTGCTGTGTCACAAGACTGGCAGGCAACCAGCCATTCTGGGGAGGGTGGGGCTCCAAAGAGTTTTATGAGTTGTTGTCTGGACACAGAGGCCTCTCAGAGACAAGCCACCTATTGATCCCTGTCTCACTGTGGCAGTGTGGGGACCAAGGTAGTTTTCTCTTTCTTATCAAGTCTGTTCCTGTGTTTTTGAACAGTGCCACTTAGGGAAAAGAATACAGATGCATGACTGTATGGGTGCGAGTTATATGATATGTCATTTCTTCATCTTGACAAAAATGAAAGTGTCCTCAAGACAGAGGTGCAAGGCTTTGCTCCTGCTTTTCTAGGCTGAGCATATACGTTGCAAAAATTAGTGGAACATGTATGCTTCACACAAAAGTCATGCGTTTGTCCTGCTAACCTGAAGAAGCACTCATCTACTTACTTATTAATCTGACCGTGTTTGAGAGACCCTTTGGGAATACCTCCATGGCCAAATGGGCCTGGGCCTGGCTCTGAAACTGACACTGGATCCATGACGCACACACACACATACACACTTAGCGAGCAGCTGTTTGGGGGAGCCTGGCAAGAGACCAATTTAAATGTTCATGCCCTCTGTGTTGCTGAAGCAGCATGGTTACCCTGTGAAACGCTTTATACACCAAGGCAGCAGTCATAACGGCCACACAACTTGTTTAAGATATTAAGGTTATGAAAGATAGTAACACAAAACCTTTGAGAGAAGTAATACTGCAGACTACACGTTTACCACCAGAAAGACAAACAAGTTAAACTAATTGCCTTTCTGAAACTATAAACGAAGACTCATACCAGTCCTTTGCTGCTCTCCATTGTGTAATCATATGCCTTTGCTATGTGTCACAGCAAAACAGTGTGCCAATAATCCCATTGCCACCAGGTCTTGCAACTTCAAGACGATAATTCTATAACAAACCACTATCCACAGACATTACAAGTGTCTACACATTACTGATCATTTGAGATAACAGTGAAAACATTTTGCCATTCTCACTGACCATCTCACCTCATCTGTATCGTTTTCAGACAAAGCTAGCACCGTGAAATGCCTTACCGCATCCCATTTGAAAGATGCAAATTGCAAACCAGACATTTTGATTTGGATCAACAAAATTCAAATGAAACAAAGGCTTTAAAAATATTGGGCCTTGTTCTCTGCCATTGACTGGATTGATCTACTGGCTGTTTTGTGCACTGACTGATAGAGTGATTCAAGCTTTCACAACCCGGCTCCTATCATCGAATTACTTACAAAGTGGCAAAACTGTGTTTTGCTCATGACATTTTTCCTTTTACACCCTGCCAGTTTGGAATTTGAATAGCATAGGGCAGGATGCTACACCCTACTTGAAATACTTGCCCGAGGTTGCTCTCTGCTCCTGACTGTATACATCAATATGTTCCTTGAAGTGCTGGGGACTTGCATAATGAAGCCTGACAGAACAACCTCACACACAACCTCACAGAGACAATGCATTGCGATATTAACATTTTTCTCATCTTCTAGCCACAGTGCATTGCGAATCCCAGAACTTAAAGAAATTCATAATCCAAAGAGATACAATAATGCATTAACACATGGCTGATTACCTGCCACGGTGACAGGTAGAACAGACAAACCTACAAGCCATATTTAGTAGCATTAAGCTGGTAGTTTATTCTAACTTTCACTGCTACTGATCAACAGTCAGGCAGTCTCTTGTGTCCCGCATTTCAAACATCGCCCTGCACAGCCACTGGAAGGAATGAGTACAGGTGGGAGGACTAGATGCACTCCATTTTCCTACTACACAAAGCTTCTTGAAATTCCATCAGCCTTGTAAGATCGGGTTCCTACTTTCTGCTGCGTGTGTTTCCAACAGGATATGGCCTTTTAACAACACAAACAGTCCCTGTAGAGCCAAGTGCAGTAAAGAACTTGTACATCTGTCATGCTTTTCATGTTGACTGTGTGTCCAGGTGTCTCGGCAAACAAGAGCCAACAAACACAAGAACCTGAATAATTCAAGGCATAAGTGTAATGTAACCTAGTCTCGTCGTGGTGATGTTGGAAATTACGGCAAATAACACTGAACCCAACGAGCCAGCAGCCAGCTCATATCTGGAAGGCAAGGCTTGGGAAGAAATGCCTTGCTGCTGCTGACTGGACTCACTCGATCAATTTAGCCACTTATCGTTAGCTTAATGAAACCAGCTGTTTTGTTTAGAGATTGGGGAAATACACGTGACGGAGTGTAAACAGTTAACTCTAACAATGTTCTCTAAGCTGGTGCTTTGAGTAAATGTTACATCACACATGCACCTTAAATAAAAAACCGGGTTCTAGATAAGCTGGGTCGTGACTGCCAGCTCTTAGAAAGCTAGCTAATAAAATACAAGTTAATTCTAAAGGCAAAAACATAACTGATAAAGGGGCAAATATAGAACTGATCTCCCATTCAGCACAACTTCAAAAACGCAGTGTTAAAACTGCACAGCTATAGTTGACAGCTCGTGAAGCTAATGTAATGTTCAGGAACCAATTCACTTCGCCAACCTGCTTGCCACGGCAAATAGATGCAGATCAATGCTGCTGGTGATGGCTCGTCCTAAATGTTGACTCTGAGACAGCTATTATGGCTACGACTATTCATTGGAACTAAATATCAACGAACAATACACATGCTTACATAAATGCATTTGAGGCGTTCAAACGCATGGGGTTCATGCACCGTTTACACTCAGCCCAATAACTTTATATTAATAGACGCATTAGACAATTTAATCACCCCTTTGGGAAATTGCCATACGTGTGCATGGATGTTCATTACAAAGAAGAGTCGTTTGTTTCAGTAAGTAGACCTATCCGTTACGTTTGGCTAGCAAGTGGCTACTACAAGCCCGGCTAATCAGCAGCTAACGTTGGCTAACGTTAACGCTAGTAGCTAGAGTATCCCTTCACTGCTTACCTTGAACGGCCTAGCAGATGTTGTTTTCATCGTCCCATTTAGTTTTCCAGCAAGTACCAACTTGTGAAGAGCACATACGCTTACAAGAGCAACAATTCCTAACTTTTTACCATCTTCATAGGTGGAAATAAGCGTAAAATCCCAAACCGGACCACCACCGACAAAGTAATTTCTTCACCACTTACAACAACAACGTCAACCGAAGAATCGAACCCGCCCCCGCGAAGAGCCACCCAATCAGAGAGGAGAGTCTGTTTCTATGACATTGATAAGCACCAATGGCCATTCTCGGGGACCTTGACTGACGTTCCCAATAGAGTAAACACCAAATGAGAACGACAGAGTGCAAAACATTAGCTTGCCAATTGGCTGCAGAAAAATAAGGGGTAAGGGGTTCTGTCCAAGTAGCCTATGAGTGTGCCACCGAGTCCAGAGTGACAGGTGCTTTGGAGTTGACAAAATAGCTGGGGCGATTGCCTGGGTGAGGTCATCTAGTATGATGTACATGCTACGTCATTAGCATTGCTAAATAAAAACACACACCATACATTTACCTTTTAAAAAGTTTTTATTTTCCCACCAAAGTAATATAAAACAAAACACTCCAGCACAATAAAATGTACGTAACGTTGACCAAACTGAAACAACATTTTGAGGAAATCATGAAAACCATAAACATGTACTACCTACAAGTTGGTGTTAAAAGTAAAAACCTAGTTTTTCTGACAGAGCTTAATGAATATCCTTCTGTTGCATTGTACAGCAGGATAAGCAATTTACAAAAAAATGAAAATGCTACTGTTAAGCCAATTTATTATATTGTTATTCATTATCTTATCTCAAAATATGAAGGTGCACAACTAGATGCCATAACAACTGTTACACCAAAGTATTGTACAAAAACTCTGAAATTAGCTTCTTATTTGAGGATTATAAACTGCCTGTCAAAGTGACAGACAACTAATCTAGCCAATGACAACTGCCAAACTCAACGCCGCCTCCTGTCCGGACTTCTGCTGCGTCTCCGTCCACCAGTCCTGTGAAAAAACACACGTCAGATTAAAAACAGGAAAATACAGTTCAGTATGTAGTCAGCACTACATAAATAATTTAGATCCCACTTATTACTTTTATCTAGGTAACTTAAATAGCAACATTGCCAACAATGCAAAAATCAAGGGCTGGGTGACAGAGGAAAATAGAAATACCACAATAACATGATGAAATTCTACCAGAATTTGAATATAAAACAGCATTCTTAAACATGGAGAATGACAAAGTGCAACATGTGACAATACTCCCTTTACCGGCAAGCACACATAGATAAAACACACACCACCCTCACCTCCTCTTGTTCTTGGGGGGCCCTCTGACAAATCCCCAGTCAACACTGATGGGCTGGCCCATCATGTCCTGACCGTTGAGCCCTTCCATGGCTGCCTGGGCCTCTTTGTACGTCTCATACTCCACCAGAGCATATCCCTAGGGACAGTTATCAGGACATCATGTGAGTTATTGCACACTTTTGGCATCACTGTTGGAAATTGGTAGCATGACACAGCACATAAAAAAAGGCTACTGATCACTCAATCTAATAAGATTCTTATTAGCAGCCCTGCTGAAACCAGTGTGGTATCACATTTTAACCGTAGCTCAAAAGCTTAGCCAACACTATACATTTTATGTCTGATGCATTAAAAATGGCTAGTAGCATGCATGAGATTGTTACAACATCATGTTAATATTCAAACAGCCTGTATTGAAACTGCACATTCTCTATGCTTCACTGAAATGACTGGACAAAGAGTTCAGGCCAAAGATGCTTTGCTCTTACTTCATACTTAAAATAATGCTGCCACCTTGTGGCTTAGAGGAGAGTTGAAACATACTGTACATTTAGACAGACAGATAGATAGCTAGATAGATAGATAAATAAATAAATACAAAGGGTCAACTTGTGCATTTCATACTGTATAGGGGGTAAAACAGATGCGTTCTAAACACTGCAAATATTTGAAAAACCTCCAATAACTTTAATTCTGTCTTTCTTGGTGCATCAGTATCTTTTCCAGTTTTAACACAAGCTAAAATGACACAAGTTAAAATGCAAATGTGATTTCTTTACCAACAGCCATTACCAAGTGGTTGAGCCAATTTTATTTATTTATAATTGGATATATGCAGCATTACATTCTCTCCATGTGGAAAGATCTTATCACCTTAGCAACATTTTGGGTGTTTCAGAGAAACTAGGGCAGTTGTTTAATTTTCCGGTTGACATGATATTTGGAGCTTCTCTCAGTGTAGTTCCAGCCAAAGCATTCATAAAAAGACATTTGGCTCATTAGATGGCATTGTGTTCTGCCTTTGAACACACGTGGCTTTGTGATGCCCCCATAAATGGTCCAACAAATTAGTTGTGCTGCCAAGCCTTGCAGGACACTATTGGCAGAGTACCTGTTAGTGCTCCAAACCTTTTTTTTTTCTTCAAGAAAACTAAGCTTAATTGTTTCTTAATTGATTCTTTCTTCTTCGCTCATTTTCCATACAAAATACCCCCATATTTTACCGTGGTACAACTGCACAATATTTGGGTCAGTTCTGCAATAAAGTTATATTGGATTAGAGCAATTTCATATCCTATCAAACACTTCCTCACCTGCATTTTTAAATCAGCAGAAGAATTGCACACGTGGGTTAACATCCAAATTTAACATCCATTAGATTGTTTGAAAAAAAAAAATAAATAAATACCTGATTATATTGTTCAAGTAAAAATCACATTACTAACCTATTAGAGCAAGTGGCCCAGAGGCTGTGTCAATGAAAAATACCAAATAAACAGTAACAGGTGCACCGACTGAATGTGAATATCTCTTCCATGAAATGGACACGCTGAAATCCACAAACATGCTAATGATGCATAGCTATTTGCAGGGTGGGAAATAAACTTTTTAAAATATGAACATCTACCAGGCACTGACAGATAAATGTTCAAATGCACCAGCTACTCAATAGTAAATCATTGTTTTGTGTCTGAAATTTACCAGCCACCTTCATATTTTACCAGCATTTGGCTTGTGGCTAATTTCCATCCCTGGTTATATGTCTCACCTTGAGGTAGCCTGTTCTGCGGTCAAGGTTGAGATGCAGGTTCTTGATTTCCCCAAACTCAGAAAACTTGTCATGGATGTCTTCCTCTGTGGCCTCTTCATGCACACCTGTCACAAACAGGATCCAGCCCTCCACAGCTGCAACAAGACATAGGCAAGAAAAAGCAGCAGGGGTTAAATAATAAACCAAGAAGCACTTTCAACTAAGTAAACTAATAAGCCAAGCAGAGTTATGATTAGTAAAGCTCTCGTTCCATGCAAGATGTACAAATACACACTGGTCTAACAAATATAAAGCCTACTTAGTTTGTACCTCTCACAAAGCTCAGCTGGTATTTTTCCAAAAGCTATTTCCAGATATATTTAACCATGGTGACAAAAAAAAATATGTCCACTGCACAGTAAAAAAAGATTTTAAGATCTTGTTAACCCGTTTATCAAACTGCTCCCTTATATATAAAAATATAAACATGCTATTGTTTATGATAATATAAAGTAAAAGAAAGTGACATCAATACAGACAAATGCAACTGATAATGAAAACTATTTTAGATCAAGTACAAATTAAACAACATCTTATGTCATTTCCAGCTACCTGGATAGGAAAAGTCCCATTTTAAGAGACGGGTTAATTTTTTTTTTTTAAACATACATAAGTTTTGTAAATTGTTGAGAGTTAACTTCAACTCAATGAATTGCAGAGGCAGTAAGGGTGACAAATGTGCAGTTTAAGCTTTATTCTATTAGCTTACATTTAATATTAACTACAAGACTTACATCTCTGAGGGCCTGGCTCATCCCCGTCCTGTTCCACAGTATCATAGTCCTCTTTGATTCTGGACCTGGCTCCTTCCTCTGGAAACAGCAACACAAAAACATGTTAAACACTGCTAGCCTAACAAACTGAATTAGAAAGCTTCAGTAAGAGATTATCAACCAACACCACAACAACGGTAACTCACCTGATCCGAAGCCTCGTCCTTTCCTCTTCTTGGCTTTCTCCTTCAACTTGTGGATGCTTTCTGTGGAAGTAAAGTTGAACAAGTCAAAATCTACGCTACATCTACATTGCTAGCTAAACTACAAACATTACTATTATGCAATTTAAACTCGGTGGATGTTCTGTTCACGCTATATTTACACAAAAGCGAAACAAAAACATAAGAATGTTGAAATCTGCATGACTTGTAAGTTCTCTGCAGTTTTGTCAGTGTAACTTACAATTAGCTTATAGCTATCCGAGGGAAAGTGCTAGCAGCGACTAATAACATAGTAAGTGTGATCTAAGTTATATCTTAGTAAGTAATGTAAACTACGCTGTTGAGCTCGGAAACGCATTTACAAGAAACATTTAGAGTTAACAATAACCACAACCTAGCTAGCTTACAAAGAGCGTTTGAATGAACCACCAGTGCGTTGTTAGCTTAATATTAGCTTGTTAGCATTTCTCAGGCCTGCTACCACGCAGTAAGCGTTTGTAGTATTTTCGGCCACGGCCATTTTGATGTAAACCTCAATATTTTCACATAATTTGAACGCCGGGGTTATGGAGCATCTACCACTGGGTATAACTATTAATTTTACCATCACCATCCTCATCCATAGGAAAGTCCTCGCCTCCTGCTTCATGAAGGTCCAATACGTCCGCCATGATGTCTCTGTGTGTGTGTGTATGCGCCTGACCAACGCAGCTTGCGTACTCATAGAGCCAACAGGGTTGCCAGGTTGCGTAAAAGTACGTAACTTCAGTAAATCACGTTTATCTTCTGCTCAGTGGTGGAAGAAGTATAAGAAGTGTAAAATTAAAAAAGTGTTAGCATCGAAATAAGTAAAAGTCCTCATTGTGCAGAACGGTCCATTTCAGAATCATATAAACTATATTACTGGATTATAATTATTGATGCATTAATATGTACATAACATGTTGCAGCTAATAAATGTGGGGCTAATTTTAATTACTTTATATACTGCTGGGTAGCTTAACCTATAATAATACATTATCATTTATCAGTTGATTTATATTTTGAATGGACTGCAGACTGCTGGAGAGGCTTTTGGGCATTCTTTAGGCTAATAACCCATGCAAAACCACAATTTTGCTCTGTTTTGAAATTGTTTAATGATGTTTATTTGGCCTTGAAGTGAGAAGGTGGTTGAATTTGTGTACATCTATGCACTACTCAGCTCAACAGAGGCAACTGGATGACTAGGGACCACTAGGGTTGGGTCCTGATGTTGCTGAGAGTATTTTTTACTTCTGGACCAGCCACAGATTCTCATGGTTCCACATAAACAGTACCACATTTTGTTAAAATAATTCACCAACATGACCAGCAGAGGGCTCTCATGCATCCACACAGGCTTTTGGTCCATGTATTGAGGCCCATGACTGCATGTTGTGGATGCTCAGGTAGAGAGAAGGACTGTCATTTGATCACCCTCTGGTGGTGAGTTGGATCAAATGACAGAAATCCCTAGTGAAAGACTGACACAAGGTTCAATTTCACCCCCAAACATGCTGCATGTGGAATCAGAACAGACTCTGTTTAAATCCTCTGTTATGGACAATGATGCTGAGAGATATACTGCGCAATAACAGGCTGTGCAGCTGTGCAGGGAAATGCTAAAATGAGGGAAAACAGGGATATTGTTGTAAGATGGAAACAGCACTTTGATGAGCCTCTAAGCTGACAGACACACTCTGGAGGCAGAGCTGAACGTGGTCCGTTTGTTAGTTAGTAATCTCTGCAGGAACAAAGTGCAAGTCATAGTACAGTAGATGGCGTTTGATTGTCAGGGTTGAGTATCAAACAGATTTTGGGAACAACAGCCGTGAACTGGCAGGTTAGGTTTCAGCTTTAGAGAGGCCTCTCAGGTGTTTGTAAGTAATGCATGAAGTGGAGGGGATCAGTTTTTTGAAATCTTATTAATGAGGGAGGGTAAAATTGATTGTGACTACTGATCAGGGGTACTGGCTGCAGTAACGCAGGAATAATATCCTGTTATGTTAGTGACAAGTTCAAGTTCTTTGGTCACAAGATTAAGGCAGTGATCTTGAAGTCAGAGGTTTAAAAGGGCAAAAAATGGTTTAAACACTAGGTGGCAGGGCTCGCTTCCCCCTTAGCAATTTCAGAAGACTGCTCCTACAATGCCTTACAATGTTGCCGTCTAGTGGCCAATGTCTATGCCCAAGAGGGACAGCATCTCAAAGCTTACCAGAGGAATCCTTGGAGATTTTTGTGGAAACTGACCATTGGGCTGCTCTGCTGCCTCCCCCTGTTGCAATCCAAAATCATAATATAAGCAAAAATATTGATTGAAAGATGGATATAAGAAAAATGTATGATTGGTCAGAGAGAGAGACAATGGTTTGGTGTGGAGTTAGGAGCTTCCTTGAGCATTTATTACAGTGTTGCACTTACAGTACAATCAGTAGAGGTATGTAAGATTTGTCACGTGGTGTGTTCACTGAACTGAAGTGTAGATAACCACATTAGTTAAAGATAATCTGACACCAAAGATAGCCAATTAAAAAAAAATATTTTTTATAAGTGTGCCGTTTAATACAATATATCTGAATTCTTTAGCACAAAACTATACTATTACAGGCCTGAAGTCAGTGTGATGCAAGCTAAGGAAAGATAATAGCTGACCTGAATTTCAATCTTATGGATGTTGAAATATTACGTAAGCATGAAAATGTGCACGTCACCTCTGTATCAGTGTGCAGCCATATAGTCCATAGTAACCTCCACGATCAGGTACGAATGACAGTGGAAACGTGCGACTTAATTCTACAGTTGTGGCAGAATATTTTTCTTAATGTCTCTCTAAATCAATGCTCATTCTGAAAGGACACTCCATTGTATTTATCCTGTTTAAAATCACCATCTCTCGTTCAGTAATTTTAACCTAAATGCTCCTGTCAAACAAAGCAAACTGGCTTTAGCTATTTGAAGCCGTTGCGCTGACATTTTTTAAAAGTTCAAATATGCTTCGAAAGACAGAATCCAAGATGGCACACAAAGCACTCTCCAGCACTAAAAGTGGCAGCACACCTGCAGACTTGTAAACACTGCAAAGTTAACACAAGCAAAAATCTTCTTAAGACCCTTTACAAAGCTTGAGACAATTTGTTACGTGAAGTCTGCTAAAGAAATGAGATTTTCTTTGTGTTCACTTTATTATACTCATTGTTCCAAAACAAGGAGTGTAGTACAATATCAAGAGGTACGAGAACAGATGGATAAGCAGGTTGCCATAGTGATATTGCAGACACACAACCCTGCCTACTGCTGTAACAATGCAAAAGAGAAGAACAGAACACAATATGTTAAAACTAGAAGAGAATATACTAAAAGAAATGAAATACACATTTATACAACATCATTTTAACCATTTGATGATTTAACATCTATTCAGTAGAACAGTGTGGTGTATTTTAAAAATACGAAGTAACAGACAAAATGCGCCGGTATGATAACACACATGGGAACTGCAGTATCTTCTACTGTATCTTCTGTGATGAGTTTATCAGGAGCTCATCTCAGCCTGCTGTAGAGATTGCACATACAATATGGGGCAACTGCTGATAGCACTAAGTAGATTGGTGTCCAAAGTCAGCACAACTGAATAATCCTGACAATGTATGAATTAACCCCTGCCATCACCAAAAAATGACATGCTCATAAACGACATAGGCCTACATTATAATGTTTATTATTAAAAAGGAAATAACTCACGCACAAAAAAAAATACTTTGCCCAGAATGATTGACAAATAGTAGAAATTGAAATCTATTTGAAGCTGTTTGTCCAGTTTGTGTTTCCTACTCTTTCATTTTGCACCTCAGTAAGACAACATTTTGTGTTTTTCTTTATTTCAGTTGATATATCTTTTAGTCAGTTACTGAAAGTGTTTTATGCCTGTGCAGTGGTTCAAGTGTTCAGATATTTTACGTATTTCACTACAAGTAAAACATTTTTACATTTTTTAAGTACAAATACGGAAGTATAAGCAGCAAAATGTATTTAAAGTACTCATAAAGTAGGCAGAAGACCCCTGTCAGTACTATTTTATATTACTGGATTTGTATTACTGATGCATTATTGGGTACGCAGCCTCTTTTGTTGTTGTAGCTGGTTGAAGTAAAGCTAAATTTGACTACTTTGTTATAAGCTGCTGAGAAGTTTATTTTATAACAATACATCATATTTTAAAAGATGATCATCTCTCCATAATGTAAAAAATGTGCCATGAGTTCCTGTATTCTGGAAACAATAATATACGAATGCCATGCACCAACCCTTTCAAAAACTAATAAAAAATTAAAGTTCTAAAAAACAAAACTCTGTTTTGTATGTAAAAGCTTTATTTTCAAAGTAACCAGTAACTTCTCAGCTGTCAGATAACTGTAGTGGAGTAAAAAAAGTACAATATAAGTACAGTTCTTGAGTAAATGTGCTTAAAAATAAAGTGAAGATTTGTCAGGTCACAGCAGCCAACAGTTCCCGATTAATCTTTTTCTCCAACTCACACACAAACAGAGTGGACTTTGTGTCTTTCTTGTGACAGCCATCAAGCGTCAAGGTTCAGCCAACACAAAGATTGTACTCCTCTTGTGAGATCACCTGTTGACGTTGGAGGTGATTAGCCATGGTTTACTCATACTCTGGAGCTATAAAAGCCCCTGGCTCTCTTCAGAAGGCACCTTTAGGTCCAAGAACCCCAGGAGTTAAGGTATGTCTCTCGCTGCTTTACTTTGGTGTTTCTTATTCTTTGTATGGCTGTAGACAAAAATGTAGTGTTCATATATTTGAGGAAAACACACTGACTATTCCTTAAATGTCTTACATTATCAGAAATGTCTGTGCTTTACTACAGTTTGCCACCATTTTATTGTAGTCTCTGCAACTTTCAGTGTTATTTTACTTTCTCTAGGTTGGTCTTGCTCATCTGCAGCCATGAAATTCTCCCTCGTTGCCGCTCTTGTCGTTGTGCTGGCTGTTGCCCATGGTAAGACATATTTTCACTGATTAAAAATAAAAACGGTATTTTCTATATACGTAATGTATTTTTAAGATCACATATAGACTATAAAATATATAAACTTCAATTCTGTATATCTGCTTGATTTTCTGCAAACCAAAACCTTTTCTCTTTGACATTTTAACAACTAAAAACTGCCTTGATTGTACTGTGCAGTTTAGAATACACTCTATGCCGTAAGCATTTTTAGTTTTTTTAAGTTTTCAAAAGGTTAGACCTTTCTGAACCCACAGAGGACCGTACAGGTTTTTGAAAACTACCAAATTAAAGGGTTTTAACACTACAACTGAGAACTAGTGCTTATCAAATGGTCGTACTGTGTGTGCATGCCTCCCCTTCAATCTGATGAGTTGAAGGCACTACTGTTCATATTCTTAACTGTGTGTGTGTGCGTTTTAGTGGATTTAGATAAAGAACAGAACGTGTGTGTTCACAGGCACTGAGGCCGGTTCACTGATGAAGCGTGACGTCCAGCCTGAGGTGGACAGGATCACCAAGATTATCAATGACATGTCCGCCAGCATCACCACCGCAACCCAGGACATGGTGGAGAAGGTGAAGGCTCTTGAGGTCACCAACACTGCCCAGTAAGTGACAACCAACAGAAAAATCTACCATTATTTTCTTGTTCTGTCTTCATTATCTACTGCTTTAACTCCAACCTACACTAACTGCACTGCATTCAGTCTGCTTCAAGCATAACCTCTAAATGTAAATGGCCAGCATTAAGTGCTAACATGAATGTATGATAGCTAAATTGTTTGGTCAAAATGGCACATGGAAGTTGCAGGAGAGCTCATTTTCCTTCAGCAAATTTGACTTTATTTTTTCATTTTGTGACTTAATTTTACTAGCTATACACCAATACACAGTATAAGTACACAGTTTGTTTATTTGAATCTCATGTCATTGAAAACTTCCACCACTGCCTTTAGAAACAACAAATGTGTCGCTTTTCAATCAATTGTCAAGATGAAAAAGTGATATTTATGATGACAAATGACATGTAAAACACAAGGCTAAAGGCTAACCACCTCTTTGGATATTAAATGGGTTGTTTTTGAGATAAAACTCTGTCTTATCTATCTATAACCTGGACTGAATACACGCATAAATACACACAGCATACACCCTGACTGACCTGGTGTAGTAGCAGTTCGTAGTCAACCAACACTGTTGTGAGTCAATTGTCAGGCAGTTTTAGTTCATATTTCTTTATTAGAATACAAGTCAGAGTCAGCAGCAGTGATTAACAGAAGATTGTCGCTTCCTCTACCTTCCACAGGACTTACATGGAAGACAGCAGGGCCCAGATCCAGCCTCTGGTTGACAAGGTCCACGCCGAGGCCACCAAGCTGCAGGAGCAGGTCAAGCCTTACATCGCCAACATCGAGGAACAGATCAAGCCCCTGACTGACAACTTCAACACTCAGGTCAAGCCTCTGACCGACAACTTCCACGCCCAGGTCAAGCCTCTGACAGACATGATGGAGAAGTTCTTCCAGCAGGTGATGGACCAGACCAAGGCCCTGCTCCCCCCCCAGTAAAGCTTGCTGTTGGTTTGCTCCAGCTGCAGTAACACCCAAGCCGGCCTAGAACTCACTTTTGGATCTGCCCAAAATGCTTCACTGGTGTTTGTCTGTCATACTCCTCTTTCTCTATGTCATCTGAGATGTGATGCTTGAATGTCATCAATAAAGGGGTTTGAAAGTCAGCATTTTGACCTGACTTATTCTTTATTTTGACTTATATGAGTAAAGCCATATTTGATACATATTAGAGTACAGAGATTAATTTATGACAATGGACATAATAAAGTTGAGACGAAATAAATTGTAGCAGAAGGTGATGAGAGTTAATCATTGAAGTGAATGTCGATATCAGCATTACCTCTAACCTCTGTGTTTTCCATCATTTGTGGTTCAATATTCTGAAGTCGGCTGTCAAATAGGTTGGAGTCCAGATTGCAGCGTGGATAACATCAGGTTGATGAGATCAACCCAAATTCATGGATGTATTGACTTTAGGCCAATAATCAACCTAATACACAATCAGAGTGATAACCAGAACTAATCTGACCGTGTTAAAGCTGAAAAAGGTTTTGCTTCATCTTATTTTCATCACAGCAGCCCTTAAGCTCAGAGGAAAGGAAAGAAAATCACCTCCAGAAGCGTTTAAAAAAAACAAAAACACATGCATTTGTATGTTTAATTTACCATTTAAACGCAGCTTAAGCCAAGTCAATCAATATCTCAGAAATGCCTCCAATACGGTTTGATCCATTTTCTGTTAACAAAAGCGCTCTTAACAAACCTCGGCATGAGCAATTGGCTTTAAACTGTGGGGAATAATAAAAGGTTAGATCATTATTATTTCTACTTGAAACACAGTTTAAACAATGTGTCCAAAATTACAATACGGTAATTGTGAGGTAAATTTGGCGAATTTGTTTTGACAAATTATCTCACGACAAATGTGTGTTTCTTACCAGTCAGATTCCACCTCTTTCTGTTTGCTGCCATCTCATCCAGACAGAAGAGAACAAAACAAAACATCACTTACCACAAACCCTGCAGGCATGAGCCGATTTAATTGAAAATGGTTCGTTAAAGATCTGCAATGATTTTTGAACACATAGATATAAATAGCCAATATATGGATTGGTAAAAGTATTTGCATGCTAATATGAAATAACATTTCTATCAGTCCATTCTGGGCCAATGTTTTCACTGTGAAGTTTAGTTGAAAGACTTAATATTAAAAAGACATCAGGGTGTAATTTCTGCTCATCTTTCTTGGAAGGCAACTGGAGCACTTGTTTTGTTTTTTGTTATGCAACTACCCAAAGAGAAATGAGAGCTCAGAGAGACACTTTACAGACTTGACTTGGGTTCAAGCTTGTGTCTCAGAGCAGTGAGGGAGACAATGACTTGTTGTCAGTTTAACAACAAAAACAACAAAATCACTAGTCTTCCATGCTGCTATGGACTTTCTCATCCAGGCAGTGAAGACCAGGAGATTTACCTTTCTTTTTTTCTAAAATATATTCTTTGTCTAACTGAAAATCTTGTAAAGCATTTTTCACGGCAATAACAAATGAACCAATTAAATCATTACTGGCAGTTAGAATCAAGCTTACTAGGAACAGTTGAATATATATAGCAGCTCTCTCAATGAAATGCAGAGCGACTAAACAACAGTAATATTCTCTCTAGTGTTAACCTTCCAGTTCTGTTGCCAAGCTACAAGCCGTACTCAAGGTGGCCTCCTTGAGCTAATGTATGATCCAGATCCTTCTATGGAGCTGAGGGAGGGCTGAAGGAGCCTTCGAACAAAACCTCCATGGCTCTCCTTCAAACCAAACTTTCTTCAGTACCCAGCCCCTCTCGGTTGAAGGCCGGAGCCTGTTTGTCACAGCAGAACTGGCAGCCCTGAGCGGCCTTCTCCTTGTGCTTGTAGAGATTAAATGAGTCGGTTGGCAGACCATCAAGAAAGCATCTGTAAAAGCGCTCAAACATGCTCGAAAGAAACACACTTATTATCTCAATTACTGCAATTTTCTCTGTGCGACTACTTCATTATCTTTCATCTACCATATTTCATATTTGAAAACATAAAGTCAGCATCTTGCATCTGTATTTACTAGTGTTGAATATTTTTGTTCCCTTTTGCGACTCCTTTGTATTAATAAACATAGATATTTACACTTCTATCTATGTACTGTATCACCAGAAACTTGTACAATTCTAAAAAGTCCACACAACATGCAGCTAGTTTATACCTTGAAACATGGAACCGACAGTTTTGTGAGAACCTGTGGAGGGTTCAGTGTTTGAGATCCTGATGTTCTGGAGGAAGGACGAGGCCGAGGGGTGGATGAAGGTAGAGGGGTTTGGAGCAGGGCCAGGGGGGTTGGCGTCAGGGTTATCTGCCAGGACAAACTGTGTGTGTCCAAGGCTCGGTACAGCCGGTGACAACCCTGCACGCTGGAACAGACAGAAAACACCTGCTGACAAGCTGCCGTACTGACGTCAGCGTATATCAGTTCAGTGTCAGTTTGATTCAGCTCTCAGTCAGCGACGCTGCTGCAATAAAGTAGGTAAATGGTGAAGCACATTAACATCCTTTCCACTTCAGAATTTCAAAGCTATATATGAATATATTCATTCAGTTTTGTCTCTATAATAAAGTTTATACTGATTAAAGACAGTAGTCTTACGAGGCATTTGCTTATGTTTCACAACAGAATAATGTGAAACGTTGCAGGTAAAAGTAGAGCTGCAACGATGAGCTGATCAAAAGAAACATTTGATGGTTCTCAAATCTGAGAATTTGCTGCTTTTCTTGGTTTTACATTATAGTAAATTTTATATTTTTGGGGTTTTGGACTGTTGATTTGACAAAACAAGACATTTGAAGATGCTCTAGGGTACTGTGATAGGCATTTGTCACTATTTCAGGTTTTTTTTTGGATTAATCAATGATTGTAGAAAATTAACAGCAGATTAATCGATAATGGAAGTAATCGTTAGTTGCTGCCCTAGATAAAAGAAATAGCAGTAAGGAATACGGTCTTACATAAACATAATTAAACAATATTAACACACATGAAGCTGTGAAGTGATTAATTGATTTTTTTCTTTTCATTTCCTACCAGATTCAATTGATTACTAATTGAAGAAGTTATAGGAGGCTGCAAAAACGAATTATTTTACATGTGAAAGTAAAACATTTTGTTTTGGGTTTTTTTTTTTACCATGAATCCCATAAACCAGCTGCCCCCTGAACTCTCCCAACCCCCCAGCTGAAAACTACTGCATTAATTTAACATTTCTCCCACATGCATGTACTCAACTCCACATTGTCAATAAAGCCTACAGGTGCCAGGTAAGGTCTTTACGTCGTCAATAATGATCAATAATTTAACATTAATAATAGCATTTTGGACGTCTGAAGTCAGCTTTTGAGGGAAGACGTACACTCAGTTGTTTCTCACTGGCGCTTTGCCATTTTGTTAATGCTTTAGCTGGACACATATTACAGTGATGGACACATATTACAGTGATGGACACATATTACAGTGATGGACACATATTACAGTGATGGACACATATTGCAGTGAACAAATTATACTGACACATTATGTTTGATTTATATCAGAAAAAGCACTTCGATTTGAGGTGTTATACCAACCTACATATTTGAATTATCACATACTTGTGTCATAAAACCATATACAACATGTTAAGAGTAGGAAATGGCTGATGGCAGTAGGATTGTCTTGTCTTTATACGTTAGTGTTACTTTCAGCTTGTTCTTCAGTTCTATCCGATAAAAACACATTTTCTTTCTTGTAACACTAAAGAATCAAGCTACTCTTCAATCTTTTCTGCCACTGCCTAAAGAAAAAGTGACGCATTCACAGATCTGAACTTACGATTTATGTAAAATTAGTGTGAAACTGATTCCTACTGAATGTAAATCCTGCACATGAATGCAGAGAATGATGCGAGGATTTACTGAAACTTGATAGCATGTCAGCCAACACTGCTGCCATCTCAGCGGACCCTCTACACAGACAACCTGTGTGTTTGTGTGTGGACTGCACAGACACAATGAAACCTGATCTGCAAGTGTGTGTGTGTGTGTGTGTGTGTGTGTCTGTGTGTGCGTGCTTTTGCTTGTATTTGTGTGTGCATGCATTTACAGTATGTCAGTGTGGTGTGTGCGTGTGCCAGTCTAAGGTGTGCATTTTGTTAGATAACCACCTATTTGTGTGTGTGGAAATCTATGTATTTTAATTGCTTTTCATGAGAATAATTAAGAACAGCCAGATTTCTCAGGATGGCACATCTGTGTGCGGTTCAATGTTAAATGCGGAGACAGAATTGACCAGTTGCAGTGAAAATCAATGAGAGAATCTGACAGACAATGGCAACACAGTTACGAAATATAGGGAAAAACGTTTCTTTGGTTCAGCAAAACCCAATTGTTGCAATAAACAGGACAAAAACAGTAAATATTCAAAAGGCGGTACAGACGTTCTCGGTATGTATTACTCAAAACAATCCAAACATATACAACATAATGAGAAACACCCTGATTTATCTGATGGTAAAATTGTTTGCACTTACCATTTCTGAATTAGGCACCTGGGGTCATCCACAAGGGCGTTGATTGCAGGCGCACAAAAAAAGAGCAATTTTCACTGCACAAAGAGAAAGTGGAGTCTTTGTCAAAAAAATGAATAAAAAAAGAAACTCACAAAAAGGATGTTTTAAAAAAATCTACGTAGGCTCACAGAAAAGATGCTAAAATGCGTTTGGGGTTGAGAAAATGGAGAAGGTTGCAGGGGGGCCAATCTCTAACACCTAGCGTTAAAGACAACAAGTGTCGATGTTGGCCTCACAGTCTGTCTCCATTGGCCAGTGGAGAACACTGATAGAAATGTTTTTGCTGGCATGGGTTATGTTTTTACTCAGAACTGACAGACAGACAGCCCCCATGCACACAGGTGCTATTCAAGGAAACTGTGTAAAAAGTGACGTCACTCAGAAAAATCTAGCCCACAAACCTTCTCAACACTCAAGTCCCGCCCACTGCATGTTGCTCTTTTCATATTTTTCCCATTTTCTCCTTTTTTTCCTCTCTCTCTGTACTTCCACTTCTCTCTCTCTCTCTCTCTCTCTCTCTCTTTCTCTCGTGTCTTTGTAGATTTCTACCTCTCTCTATCAGTTTCTCAGTCTATAAAGTACATTTCAACAAACTGAAGCCATGAACACACATCTGCTGTAAACCCTTACAGCCATCTCTCCAACTCTTTATCTCTGTTTCATTTCCTGTCTTTATCACTCTCTGCCTCCATCTCTCTCTTTCTCACACACACACACACACACACACACACACACGGTATAGGATGAATACGCTACACTATAAATCGCTCAGTGTTTGTTTTCATTTTGACAATACGCTCTGAATGTCTTCGCTTCTCCGCTGTTTGTGTGGCTATTGAAAATGTGTGCAGCTCCTGATGCGAAACCACCAAATGAAGCTTCCCCCAATTTTCATAGCCCTCCAATTTGGAGCACTGCTGTCTCTCTCTCTCTCTCTCTCTCTCTCTCTCTCTCTCTCTAATGCTGAAACACCACTTTGTGAAATTACAGTACAATTTTGAAAAGTAGAAACAGGCAGCAGGCAATTCAGGTGCTCAGCCTCCGCAACAATGGAGTGCTGGCCTTGGTGATGGTTGCTAGGCAATGGAGGAAATACAATGGCCTCCTCTGAAACCAAAGGCCCTTAAGTGGACTGACAGGAGTGAAAGCACACACACACACACACACACTCATACACACACTCACAAAATAGAGCGATGCAAGGAAAAGGAGAGCGTAAGTGAAGCTGTGCACCTCTGTGTGTAGACGCTCGACCGAAATATTGCAGTTGCTGTTTGGAACATGAGGAGGGATTGGACTGTATAGAAGTGAATCAGGTTTTTGTTTTTTTTCTTTTGGGCAGCACACACAAGAAACTAGCAAAAACAGAATATGTGAAACGCTATGTGCATGTATTGACTGTATAAGCTGTTGCTATATGCCTGTATTGGATAAATAAGTTGTGGGGCCTTTTGTTGTTTTTGTAGACGGCTTGGGACAACCTGATAGTGGTAGATAATGTTTCAGACGGACCAACGTATTGACCAATCACATGGTCAATAGAACAACAATCAGTGACTGCTCGTTCACGTCTGGCAGCCTGTCTGCTTCTCCATCTGCTCCATCTCCATCATTTCTTCGTACATCCCTCCATCCTTACATATAACGATCTATCTGCTGCCATGTCTCCCCAAACATCCATCCATTCACCTGTCGATCCACCTAATCAACCGGCTAATGAAACAATATTGTAAGCAGTGTCACCGCTTCATGCCCATCTCTACATTTTAAACCCTGAACATGTGAAAAGAGGACATGCAGTAAAAATAAAAGTAGATATAACAAGATTTGGATAAGAATGTAGTTGTATGCAGTTTTTGACTCTACAATCAATCAAACCTCAGATTCTTGTGATGCTTTTATATTGTTCGTAGTTTTTTTAATTATTATTATTAAAAGGAAGAAAAAGGTGTTTGGGGAAATATCAGAAATGCTCCGTTGCCTCTGCACTGCTGGAGGGACGTGTCGGTGTCTGTGTTTGATTGACAGCAGCTGGCAGGCTGAGCTCTGGCAGGGGAAGGAAACGAGAGAAAAAGTCAACAAACTTGTGCTGTAGTTTACAAGTCATGAGCGAAGAGTGTGTTGTAAGCAGTGGTATTGAAGAGCAAGGACCACACCAGCATCCAAACTGACCAAAGTGACATTTGCAGGTCATATGCTGTTTAATATGCTGCAGCTGAGCAGCTAATAAGCTAGCTAGCTAGCAAAGTTACATCAGCAGTGCACTTTTCACCAGTGAATGTTTGTTTGGTCGTTTGTTCAACAAGCTAAGGTGCAGGACAAGATGTGTGTCCATGTTTGTAAGTAGCGGGCTGCTGTCTGGCTGTCTGATGGTTTAAAATGAAGTGATTTGATTGGCTGTACGGAAGCAAGTTCTCCATCTACGTAGAGTGAGAACGAGATAGGTGGCGCCATCATAAAACCAAAATATATAAAATACAAATTTCTCCCTTTAAGTCTCTGATTTAACACAGAGATTTAAAGACCAGATTATTTTCTTAAGCAACATTTATATGAAAAGCAATCACAAGTTCAGCAGCAAAATGAAGCCAAATTACAGAACGGTCTTGAAAACAGCATTAGTCCTTTGGGTATGTCAATGGCCACTGTACTGTACTTTTTAGCCAAATCAGACAAGTACACTTTCTCAGGAGGTGTTTGACAGACTGAAAATAATCATGTAACATATAAAGAATACATTATGGCACATTTGTTTCTCTCATTCTGTGGTCCTCTTGACAATCTGAAGCATCATTCTGTAGGATAAACTTGAGTGCATCAGTCAAAATAACCTCATTAATGTCTATTGTCTGGGAGTATACCAAATATATTTCAGTGAAATTAGCTGCATTAGGGCAACAAAGGGTGTATTTAAGAGTGCAACAAGACCAATGGTAATGTCTTTCTTTATTTCTTTAACAATAGCCATCACAATTTGGCTGTGCAGCTTGGATAATTACAGCCTGGCGATTTGCGCTTCCTGGCCATGCCATAAACACTGTGCAATAAAATGAGTCGCCAGGCACACGCTGACCTTTTGAGACATTTCTAACAACCCTGAAAATACTAAGAAGGCCAGTATCTCTCTGGAGTACTCCCCTTCCCCTTCAATCTCATTTCCCCCCTACACATCTCCCTCGTCTGCAGGAGAGAAACTGAAGCACCACTTCAAGCCAGCGCTATTATTTGCTCCTTTCGGGGCCCGGCCCCTGAAGTACTGCACTTAGTTAGGACCTGTAATGTAGATTCCATTTCAGCTGCTATTAGGCCTCATCCGTTACAGCAGACCTGCCTGTTTGTTATTCCTCCGCTGCTCTCTCCATCCTCCATGCCTCACCTCCACACGTGGCCATCCGACCCCCACCCCTTCTGTTTTTCGTTCTGCCATCCCTCCACTTATCCTCTTCCTCCACGCTCCTCCACCCATCTGTCCCCCTATCCCATCCTGCTATCTCTCCACTCCAGCACTCATCTGACCGCCCCAGTTTCTTCCTTTCTCCCCTCCCTCCATCCACTTCACTCCACTCCACTCCCATCCCCAGCCTTGCCCCCAGGGGAGCCCTGCAAACTGCTTATTCAACAATCGGCCGCCATAAAGATATGTAATGACATTTTCGAAGGCAAAGAGGCCTGTGTGGTTTTTAATTCATATTTAATGGCTGTCAGGCTAAATAGCCCACTATCCTAAATGGGAGACAGGCTGCTGCTCTTCCACTTAAGACTGAGAGCCGTCTGCGCGTGGATATCTGCTGGCTGTCCAGTGCTGCTGCCTCTTTCTGTTTGTTCTCCTTTTGGAAAATCACTCTCAATACAAGACACAAGCTGATAGTGCCGCAGAGCAAAGCTTGAGCATGAATTATCTTACAGCAAGAAGATAAAAGAAAAGCTTGTTTTTAATTAACATCCCACATAATGAGAAGCAATCTGACAGTTCAGTGGCGCGGTCATCCTGAAGCCGTTAAAGCTACATCATGAGCAGTGGTGGATGAAGTTTTCAGTATCAATACCTACATTGAAAACATTTCATTACAAGTCCTGCATTCCTGAAAAAGCACAGGAGTAATATCAACAAAATGTACTAACAGTATCAAAATTAAAAGTACTCAGTACTCAACAGAATGGCTCCTGTGATGGTTATATTATTATATATTATATTATTGCAATAATGTTTGAGCAGCTTTTCAATTATGTAGCTGGTGCAGGTGAAGCTAATTATAACTACTTTACACTGCAAAAAGGAACTTCAAGAAAGTAAAAAATCCTTGTTTCTAGTAAATTTGTCTTATTTTTTGTCCAAAAATAAAAATAATCTTGTCAAGCATGTTTTGCATTAGAAAAG
>LKNJ01002046.1:0-87334 GCA_002120245.1 Maccullochella peelii
ACTTTTTCACATAGGGCCAGGTAGGTTTGGATGGCTTTTTTCCCTTAATAAAATGAAATCATTTAAAAAATGCTTTTTGTATTTACTCGGGTTATCTTTGTCTAATAACATTTGTTTGATGAAATGAAACATTTAAGCGTGACAAATATGCAAAAATATAAGAAATCAGGAAGGGGGCAAATACTTTTTCACAGCACTGTAGATGCCAACATCAAGTTAATCTGTGCTGATAAATAAAATTGTTGCACTGTGGTGCCCTCAACCTTGAACAAGAAATAAAAACCAAAAACATTAAGTGATGCCTCAGAAAATACACAAGAAACATATAACTATACACATCGTAGTCGCAGTTTTAGTGTCTGTGTGTGTGTTGGTGGGTACTATTCATTATTCTAACTACCTGTGGGAAGAAACTGTCTCTAAAACGGGTGGTGCGTGATTTAATGCTCTGGTAGCGATTTCCAGATGGCAGGAGTGAGGATACTGTGTGTGGGCTGGATGACTGGTGTCCTTGATGATGCTTTGGGCTTTCCTTGTGCAGCGGGTAATGAAGATATCATAGAGCTGTAGGAGGTCTGTGCCAGTAGATTTTTAATGCTGGCTTTACGGTGTTTTGCTGCAGTTTCCCGTCCTGTACAGTCAAATCTGCCAAACCATATACTGTGATGCAGCCTGTCAGAATATACTCTCTATGGTGCAGAGATGAAAGTTAAGGCAAGCACCGGCTCCCATGGCAAATCTTTTGAGACGCCTCACAAACAACAGTCTTTGTCACGATTTCCTGAGGAAGCAGCTCGCATTATGAAGATGTTGATGATGTGTGCAGTGGTGAGTTAGGAAATTTATCAAATATATCAGGTGGCCAGGGCTGTTCTGGGGGTGGGGATCAGGGGTTACCGAAGACAAGAATGCCTGTAAACAACAAATATGTGTCAATCAACAAGATATATCACTCAAATGGAGCAATGGGTGATTTCAAGTCCACAGCCCCACTAGCAGCTCTTTGTTGCTGCACAGCAGCACTTTGAGATGAATGGTAATGTCAGTATGCTAACATGCTCACAATGACAATGCTACCATGCTGATGTTAGCATGGTAGCATGCTAGCATTTGCTAATTAGCACTGAACACAAAGTACAGCTGAGGCTGATGTTTTGCAGGTGTTTGGTCATAAAGTATTGGACAAAGTGATATTTTGACCTGACACTGATACTAGAGGAAAGGTCTGGGGATCACAAGAGTCATTGGGCAACATGGATATTTGTACCAAATTTAATAACAATCCATCAATAGTTGAGCTATTTCAGTCTGGACCAAAATGGTAGACTGACTGTCAGACCAATTTTGTCATCCCTAGAGCCATGCCGCTATCATGGCTAAAAAAAAATCTATTTAACACATTGAAATGACCACAAATTGCCTCAAGAAAATGTATCAATCAAAAGAGCCATTTTCAAAGAAACATTTCTATATTACAGGCTTTATCAATCATGTTAGTTGACAGTAGAGAAATTGCTGCTTTGTTGTGTTGCGTTTCAGTGTGCAGTCAAAATGTTGGTGAACTGAATTCTTTGTTTTATTTTGTTCTTGATTAGTGATGTGATCGTGGAATACACTATTTGTGAACGAGTGACAGCAAGACAGAGACAGACAGACTGTTCACAATAAAACCACACTTAGGGTTTGGGTTGTTGTTGTCCGTCCTACAGTTTGGGCCTGGAGCCTGGGCTGCATGGTCTCTGTTTGTAACACTGAAAATTTTTTTTTGCTACTTTGAAAATATTGTTTGCTGTTCCATCACTTCCCTAATTTCCACTACACTCCAGTTGGTTCCTCTGTCACCTCCTGTAGCCATCACTTGTTTATCCTCATTGTTATTAACAGCAAACACCAGAGACTCAGCAGAGTGTGTTTCCTGCCATTGATTGAACAGTAACTCCAGAGGACAGCTGATGAAATGTTGACTGCATAGGTGTTGCCATGGTTACCGTCATGGTATTTGCCTGTGCATTAACTTAACACTTTTTTTTTTACAAAGGCAAGAGGTGGATTGGGATAATTTATTTTGAGCTTTAGTATCTTAATTGTACATGAAAGCCATTTCTGAAATGCTGCAAGCCTGTGGTCGCTCAAGCCGCTGGATATCGTGTTAAACCGGTTTCAGACTAAACGCTCAAGAGCAAATGGTTTTTGCAGAATGAAGAGCTTGCTATCCTAGTATGAATTTAACAGAAGAATTCCTATTTTAGTCTTTCTAATGCGTAAACCGTGAGTCCAGTTGTCTTTGACTAATTACTTGCAATTAGTCGTGTTTTAATGAAACAAATTCAGTGTTTGAATTTGAATTAACAGTAAAGATCAGCTACAGCAAATGGACATCTACTAATATAGCAGGGTACATTAGATATTCAGATGTTTTTTCTTGCCACATTGATGCCTACAGGATATGAATCCCGTGGACTTGTGGAGTTTTAACTGTAAGGATTTGCAGTGAAGTTATTGTTCATCATTATCTCCTGTGGTGTTAGCTCTTAATTGGTGCAGCAATTTTAAAAGAAAAGAAAATGCCCACTTAGTAGGGGATCTCTGTGTTCAGAAAATTAATTTTAAGTGCACAGTAGTGCGGTTTGTTAGCTTGTGGACAGTTTTGTCTGTGAAAAGAGTAATTGGTATTATTTGGTCATCACTAAGTCTCCACACACTGCAATAACAGCCAGAGGCCTGCCCAAGGGTGCCTATTCAGAGCAGTTTCTCACCTGGAGATGCATTGAGCAAATCAGAGCACCTGTCTCACAGCCAGTGTTAGACAAAGCCACATGTCAGTCACAGAAGTGAGGCTAATAACACAGTAAAGATATTCAGGCTCGCTTCATTGTGTGTCAGAAAGAGCAGTACAGCTGTTCAATGCAATCAAACACAGAGCAGTTACTCCCCCGGCCCTGAAGAGAAGAATTGAGTAGCCTGCTGATTGGCAGACTTGGTCAAACATGACCAGTGTTTCCTCAGCTTGGGAACAAATGAGTTTGTTGTGAAATATCAGTAGCTAACAAGACTTGACTATGAATTGTCTGATGCAAATCATGTCATCTACCACTGACTACACAAACCCAAAGCATGGGTTTTCTTTTATAACTTGTGTATTATGGATGTGAAAGCAAATTTTACTTATTCATGGCGATGAATTACATTTTCGCTCTCTTATTTACTTTTTTATGTTACTTTATTTTTTACATGCTGCTTTCATTTGAGTCGATTTTTTTGTCTAATGGATAATGTTTCTCTAAGAATGTTAAAGGATATGACTGGCGATATAAATGTTTTGTTGTTGTCAACAAATTCCATGTAAAGACTTCCCTACCCTGTCTGTGGCACTCATCCCCAAGCCCAATGGTTCCTATTGAGGATGTAAATCTTTAAAAACATGTCAACAATGTATACTTTCATTTTTTTTAAACGGCTAAATAATTTCTTTAAAAAGCCGGACACTGTAGTTTTTGGCAAACGCTACTCTAAAAGGAGTAAATAAGTGCGTTTGTTGGGCACTATTTTAATTAGTTGTGCTAGTGAGTATTTATGGCAGCAGGACGGTGTGTGTGTGTGGGATCAGCTGAAAATAACATACAAAGTTTCTAGTTGAGACTTGACCTAAAGTCATGTTGATTGAGTTAACCTATGTATGTGTGAAAGAAAACAGCACTTTATACACATAAATGTATACACAGGTTCATTTATAAATACACCTTAACCTTTCACCTCCTTGCAAACTATAAATAAGTGAATCTTAAAGCTCTGGTAGCATATTGTCTCATATGTGCAGACTAATTAGTCACAATTATCGCGACTAATTATCGCATCGCAAGATGCTGTTTCCTCTGCAAACGGGGTTCAGAGGCAACAGCCTTTGGTCTCTGAACATACTGAGGACTCGAGCAGCGCTCTACCTTATGGACTGTGAAGCACAGAGTTCAAATTCAGCCAAACTCCCAGACCAGGCTAATCTCAGGCAACACAGAAACTCATTAGTCCACATAATGTACTAAAAGGTCAGATTTCTGACATAAATGGAAAGAAAATCATGCCAATTACACACATGAAAGGAGTGCTTAGATAGCCCAAACTCTCAATATTCTCCATTTTCTAACCTGTCACCAGTGAAGAGCAGAGACCCCAGACAGGCTAATTACCAGCACAGAATGTCCCAGCTCAGCCATGGCAGCAACCCTGACACTTTTGCTCCCCTGCACCAAACCACAACCGTAATAAACTAATTAGCATAGACACTACCTTTCTGATCAACACAAAGCAGTCTCTCTTGTTTCCAATGATGCTCCATGAATTTAAATGAGCCAATTAGCGTACGCATTTCCCCTGGTATTGAGTTCACAAAGTCTTTGATTGAGGTTCTGCTGCACAGCAATACAGCAGAAAGTTTAGCTGCCCTGCAGGCTACTGCGGCCGAGAAGGGTGAGCGTCATGTAACACATACTATGGATCCATTTAAGTTTGTAAGTGGTGGCGATGAGGACAATTGCTGACGCTCATAGTCAGTTTGGTATATATGAATTCACCAACCTAATGTTTATTACAAAAAATCAGGATTAAGCAAAAATCTGGACAGAAATTTTCTTAAAATGCCATCTGCAGTGCAGTCATTCTATAGATTTTTTATTACTTTGAGGACTGATTAGCAGCATAATCAGCAACTGTTTTGCATTTTCTGAGATTCTGTGCTGTCCTTGCCATGAGAGGGCCTTGTTCACTGTATCCTGCTGTGAATATTGAATGTGAATGGGATACACAGTGGGCACATAATCTCAAAGTTAAAATACTTTAAACCAATTTACTTCTGTAAAAAAAATATATAAACTAAAAATGTGTATTTTTCTGTGTCTTTTTTCCCACAACCAGCTGTTGCAGGGAAAGTCCATTCCTAAACTGGGGTCACTGGACCAGATTGAAACAGGAAGTGGAGACGCAGAGGGACGTTACAGCGGCGACTGTGATGATGAGGACGGTTGCGGTGGTTCAGGTGGTGGCGAGAATAAGAGGAAAGTCTTCAGAGTCTCCAAATGTGAGTCTCATCTTTTTGTAATTTTATAGAGCAATTAACCAATTAACGATGTGAACACATCTTTACCCAGCAGTCATTAGCCGAGCACCCATATTTCACCCTAAGGAGGTTGAGTTAAATGGCCAGAATATTACATTCGAGTGGGAATGAGTGTTTATATTGTAAAGGATTGAGAGCATGGACTTCAATTTGTATGCATGTTTGGATGTATAATTGCATTTAGTATTTATTGAATTTTGAACTTTTATTTGTATTAATTGTAGTAGTAGTAGTAGTGGTAGTAGTAGTGGTGTTGGTGTCTACCTGCCCAGGCGCTGCAGATGGAAAGTAGCTAGTAGCTAAATCTGGTACAGTACAGAGCATCTCTTCTCTTCTCTTTGTATGAGGCAGAGGTTTTTTATACATGGTCCATGACAAATAAATATACTAAACTAAACTAAACAAAAACATAGAGGCTTCAAAGCATGTAACACAGACTTACAATGAATTTAAATATGAGGGCAATAAAAGAATGAAATAAAATTGAGTAAAGTAACAGCAATAAATATACCATAACAAGTCATCTAGGTATGTTGTTTTTAAAGTTGCAGAATTTGAAAATTAAAGCTAGTGTTTGATCAGTGAAGACATTCAAAGGTGCAGTTGCATAATACTATATTTTAATAAGACTTGCTCCAGTCTTCATTTTATGACAGCCATAATAATAGTCATTAAAGATAATAGTTGCTATGGGGACATTATTGCAATCAAGGCCCGTTACTTTAAAAATTATTGCTCCCCAGAGGATCAGCAACCCCTGATGAATCACAGCGGCGGAGCACTCCTCTTCATTTTGCTGCCTTTCACACGCTCCTCTCCTCTCAGCACATGGATTCCTCCTCTCCTCTCTCCTCTACTCTCCATCATACATGCTAACAACCTGATTAATCACCTCTCTCGTTTTGCCTACGGCGACAGCGGGGGGGGGGGTGTCATCCAAACAAGCCGTTCTATCCGTGTAAATGTTTCCTTTACTGCTTGTCAGTCTGTCTCGAGGCTTTAGCAGCTCAGGCTCAGGGAAGCTGCTTAACAATCGCTCATCTGAGGCTGTAAGGGGGCTCTGACATTTATCACCCATTACAGTGCGGCCGCCCTTTCCTTGTCGTAGGCCAGATCAGCCTGTCTTCCATATTTATGACCCCTTGTCTGTTGTGACCTCTTGTCGAGCATCTGTCCCCTGCTGCCTGACCCTCACAAATACTGAGGTTTTCCCCACCTGACCACCTGAACCAGACCTCTGGTCAGTCCCTGCAGTATTCTGCTGTTTCTTTGCATTTATTGCTACAATTTTTTTTTTTTTTTTTTGGGGTAGGTATCTTTCTTTGGGTTTTATTTTTTCAGTAAAATTAAATGAATTAGTAGAAGTTTAAAGCCAAGGATACAGCAGCATTAAAAAATGTTTTATTGCTCTCTCTTACTGAAAAGAGGCTTACACAATATAAAGCAGATTGAAAGTACAGAAAATAGTTACTGTAAGTACGTATTCATTCTATTTTATGAACAGAAATAAAAACATGCCCTCAAATCATACTGAAGGAAAATACTGCTCTTGGACTCGAGTCTTAATTTGACCTTACCTTTAGAAAACAAATAAAATAAGTCCATCTAATGTTAGTCAAGATAAAATTGGGTAATTTTTGTGTTTATCTGCAGGCACAATTTAAATAGAAGGTATAATATTAGAGGTTTAGTCCAAAACACCTCTTCAAACTGTAGGAGTGAATAAAGGTCACAGATAAACAAGCAACCCACTGTCCTCTGAATCATTCTCCATGATTATTGTTTGTAACCAACGTAGACATGTAACACTTTCAGACACTGGTGTATGACACAGATTAATAAACAAGTGTTAAACCCTCATTTGACCAATCCTGTGAGACTGTTAGTCAAAACTTATAAAACGGCTGACTTTCTACAATGACTTTCAAGTATCTGCTATTGATAAGAGATGTATGATCTATAGCTGAGAGGAAATTAGCACAAATATCTGTTACAGAGTTATAGCAATTCTATAATAGCCGAATAGTTATCCTGCAGTTCAGTCAGCCAACTTACATGTAATGGATTATTAGGTGAAGGTTGATAGCATTGATATTTGGCGTCTGACCTCATCAAAACTTTCCACTCAGGGGAACATAAGCTGCCAGTATGCTTGTTGGACGATCGAATAGCTTGGGAAATCCCCCTCCCCTGACACCTTTCCGACGTTGGATTGGGTTGGCGGTGTCCGACCATTTCTGTTAATTTCCGAAACCGACGATCGGACATTCACACCGCACAGTGATTGGCCAGCTGTGCAGAGATGAGAAAGTAAGCTGGGTTTGAGCTTCTCTCTTTTAGCTTTCGTTTTTCATTTGTTACTATTTGTGGCACTTTACATGTGTACAACCGAGTGCAACACTTTGAATGTCTCCCTGAACAGACTGTCTGAAGATGTACACCATTATCCCCATATTTAAACAATATCACGTTGTCCCCTCACAGTGACGACCGGCTTTTCACTCTACCTTTGAGTGCTCTGTTCTCTAAAATATTGCTGAGATTGGTTGCATATGCACTGATCAAGATGACACAACAAAATTGATAATAAATCGTCAAGGAAGAAGCAGCCTCAACAGGGTTGCTAACTCTTTTAATTAAAGCATTGACTGAAGTCACTAGAAGTTGCCTGATGACATCATATGCTGAATAACACATGGGTTGATTTACTACAGCACGCAGCTCATAGTGCAGGGAGAGGGTTTGCTGTGTGTGGGATGCACTGTGATCGTCACACTCGTTTAGATCAGACAAGCAAGTAGTACAAATCTGCATCGGCTCCATTGAACTGTCGGCAAATTCTTTGACAGTCAATACATTAACTTTGCTCTCCATGGATGGAAAATGTAAATAATTTAGTTTTATTTGTTGCTAGAAATACAGTTTGGAGTTCTGAAAAGTTACTACATCCTACTGTAGCAACAGAGTTGCTAAATTGGCTACCATGAGGCTAAATCACAGTGGTGGTGATACACTATTAATGAACATTGTTATTTTTTATTTTAGTCTGTGTGCAAAACTTCAAAAAAGAAAGCCGAGGAGACAGAAATACAATATTACAACTATACAACTACAGAACCAGAAACGCATGCAACCACAGAGCCAGGTAAAAAATAAAAAAAAACCTGAAGGTGAGATAAAAACCAAAGTGCTAATAACATCTCACCAAACACATAATCAACAAACAGCTGAGCTGAACAGAAATTGAATTAACATAACTGTCATTGTGGAATTATTCACGAGTGAATGAAATCACAGGGAGAGTGAGAGAGATGTGTTGAAAAACAGAGTGAGAAAAATATGTGATGTGGTGGTTTGTGTTCTGCTCTTTTTCGCAGTGTTTATGCAGTAAAGTCTGAGTTTTTAAATCTTAGACTACATAGAAGTTTCAAGACTGTGTGATATATTCCCAGCTGCCATTTTGTGACAAGCGTGCCACTCTATCAAAGTAAATTGAGTACAGTCATATTGCCATCTCCCTGCCATATACAGAACTTAAACACCATGTATAATTTAATTTGATTTATTTCTCTGCAATTATCCATAATCCCTCTCCTTTGTGTCTTTGATGTTTATCAGCAGAACATGCTGACGATAGATCGGGATGATAAGGAAACAAAATGGGATGAGCTCAATACTGACAACACAAGCCTGATTTAAGGGATTATCCTCATTAAGCAGAATTACTGTTGTGTGGGAATGCTATGTATGTGACAAGAAGCAACAATGTGAGCAGTTCATCCTTCAGAAATATTGCATTGCACTCCAGATCTCTGAGCTACCTGACCGAGGCGCTGTCTTTGTAAAAATACGAGTAGGCTGATCTGTTTTTTGTGTAAACCCAGAAAATTACAGACAGCACCCAGTGAAAACTGTATAGATCATATTTTTGGAATATAATTACTGATGCTTTAACACATAAGCAGCATTTTTATGTTACAGCTGGTGGAGGTGGAGCACTTCGGAACTACTTTCTATACTGTTGGATATTTAAATCTATAGCACAGTATCATATTTCATAAATTGATCATAATCATCTTAATCTGTAAAGTAACGAGTAACTCCAGCTGTCAGATAAATGTAGTGGAGTAAAAAAGTACAATATTTCCCCCTGACATGTGGTGAATAGAAGTATAAAGTAGCATCAAATTCAAATACTCAAGTAAAGTACAAGTACCTCAAAATTGTACTTAAATGTAAATGTACTTAGCTAATTTCCACCACTGTCGGAGAGAGCATGTATCCAGGATCTTTCATGCGTTTTCTTCCCACAACAGGCCTTGTTTTTCCTTTCTGTTGCTTCAGTAAACACACACATGATTTTTTTTTTCTCTTTAATGAAATGAACATTTATCACTGATGAAAACTAGCACCTAAGTGTCAAAACTACTGTAAGATCACAACTTATTGCGGTGCATGTAAAGCTTCATAACCAGAAATAATTACTAATTATAATAGACATCATTGGAATACTCATTAAGAAAAGATATAATGTATCCCTGTATTGGTCCAGACTGTGGCTGTGTGTGCTTTATGTACTTATTGCTCAAATTAATATCTCGGTGTATTCAGAGACCTTTATACTCCCAAATAATAGCAAGAAGAGAAATTTTAGCTCAAGTAGTTGGGATGAGACAATTCTCTGCTGCAGGCCTACTTTGTGATTGAGCCTGATGAGATAATTACACACCTGGTTTAATCACATAAGAACCTTGCCTAGCTCAGCTTTGAATATAATAAATCCAGTTTTGCCATTTTAGCCATGGTGGCTTATTAATCACTGCACAGTGGTGAGATAATAACAGACAAGACTACAGCCATGCCAGACGGCTCTATGAGGCTGTACTTAAGCACAGCACTTCTTTGGGCAACTGTCGGCATGCTAACAGGCTCACGATGACAATGCTACCATGCCGATGTTAAGCAGGTATAATGTTTGCGATGTTCATCATCTTAGTTTGGCATGTTAGCATGCTAACATTTGCTATTTATCACTAAACACAAAGTGCAGCTGAGGCTGATGAGAATGTCATTTGCGTTTTGAAGGTATTTAGTCATAAACCACAGTATCGGACTGAAATTTTGACCTCATAATGGTGCTAGATGAACAGTCAGGGAATCATAAGATTCATTAGAATTCATCCTCTTGCCACCACGAATGTCTGTACAAAATTTAATGGCAATCCATCCAATAGTATTTCAGATATTTCAGTCTGGACCAAAGTGGTGGGCTGACTGATATTGCCATCCTTAGAGTCGTGCTGGTTGATTACAACATGTACTTACTAGAAGAAGAAAACGGAGGTTTTCCCCAACTGCCCTTTATCTAATACTAAACCTTGGATTTCTGTGACCTGTGAACAACGCATGCAGTGGAGAACAACTAAGAGGTTTTTTTCATGCTCCAACCCCAACAGGCAGCTATGTGCCTCTTATCTGGCCTGGCATAGTTCAGCCTGCTGCAGACACTGTGACTGCTTGGAGCGTGAGCGTTGTACTGCAAAAAGACATCTGTCAGACACAGTGGCAGCAGGAGAGACACATATCGATTTCTAGCAAGTAAGCACAAGGAGGGGAAGGGGAGAGGCTCCTTTACCATGACTTTTATTAATTAGTAGTGTCTCAGCAGGATAGTATTTGCTGTTATTTGAGAGTCTACCTCGCAGGCCTGGTGGTAACTTACTGGATGTAAATGTTGCATGTAGAACTCCTCCACCATCTAATGTCAAGTGATAATTGGCAAGACAGCATTCAACAGCACACATTTTGTGAAAACAATTTTCGGTCATAATTTACAGTGTTGTTCCAGCTCTAAATGAGAGATCTGAGAGATAGGGAATTACATCAAGGCTACTTTGTTGGACATATACTATAATAGGCCTATCACTGGGTGCCATTTGTAGTTTTCCTAACAGGCCCTCTAATACTTTGCTGAGCCTATTAGAAAGATCTTTATCCTCATTACAGTGTGAGATCAAATTAGATCACCTGATGTGACTCCTGCCCTCGCCTGTGCCAGTAATAATGGGATCAAAGTCATTTACAGCAGTGTGTCTCATAAGCTTCTGACCGGTTAGCCTTACTGGGTGGGCTCCTAGGTTGTCTGTTTATCATTCGATTAAATTAACCCACTGAGCTAATTAATAACTAAGTGATTCATCAAAGACTTTCATGTCTCAGGAACATTGTACTATTATATCTTTCCAAATAGTGCAGTTTTATGTTCAAATGTTGTATGCCAGTTGCTAGGCAAATGCAGAGTATTTAATAATGAAATACACTGTACAAATAGTATAGTAAGTGGCTCTAACTAGATAGGTAAATAATTGAAAACCTGATAGTATGCACAATATTTCTTCAGTTTATTGTACACTTTGTGGCTCATTATTTTCAATTTAATATAAAAAATGAAAAGATCTGTTTAAAAAAAATACCAGAATGCAAGTAAAGATTTGATTACGAATATACTACTTAATGCACAAACACTATTTTTCTCCTCACTTGAGGTTCATGGAGCCATATTCTGAGTTGCTCAGTTGGTGAACACATGCATTCATCAACAAATAGAATCTGGGTGAAAATACCTTCCCCTGTTAAAATGTGTTATTATTTTCAGTGAAAATTGGTAAAAAGCAAAAACAATGAGCCTTAATTGTAGCCCCAGTAGTAATGGTGTAACGCAGGAGACTGGAAATGCTGCTTGTTTTTATTCTGGCTGGGTGGTGTAAGTCAGGTTGTGTTGAATGTCAGTCTCATTGATATTGAGGAGCTGCTGTAGCTTAAACTGCTGCTGTAGCGGAATATTATGTAGTTAAAGCTTTAGCAGCTAATATTGAAATACGACTATGGTTTAGATTTGGGTCTGGAACTGTAGACCTGCGTAAATGCATGTTTGGGTGAATAATCAAGTAACACCATTGCTCAGTGGCTAATTGACCCAAAACCCTGACCATTGCAATCTTCCAGAGCAGGAACCAGTCACCATTACAAAAGCAAATAGGTCCTGAAATGATCTACACCTACTGGTTGAAGAAACTAACAGTGCTGCATTAACGCCAAGCAGCACTAATGAACCAATTACTAACAGCAGACTCCCACCCTGAATATCTAACACAAGGCAGGACAATATTGATCTTGAAAGATACCCACAAGGGAATAGCGCCATCCAACTACCGTCCAACATGGAAACTCCTGTCAGACATCAAAGGAACAGACATCTGAAGGGACATGTGTGTCGATATTCGAGCAAAGCTCAGCAGGGGATTGGAAACATCAGCAGAGGGCCAAAGCACAAGGTACTGGAAGACAGAGCTGTCACTGTACGAAGTTGAAACAGACGAACCCGAGCACAGTCTGGATTATACAATGGTGGAGGAAGTATTCAGATATTTTACTTAAGTAAAGGTAGCAACTTTTGCTACCTATGCAAGTCCTGCATTGAAAATGTATGTATTAGCAAAATGCACCTAACGTATCAAAAGTAATGTCCGGAGTTGTGATATTATGTCTGTTCCGCTGTTCTGTAACATGCTTAGTTGATGCCTTTATTCGCCTAATTCTTTATCCCTTTAGTCGCTTTTTCACCGCATAATATTCGCTTCCTGTGTGAAAGTACTCATGACAAAAACAAAAGCACGGAAAAATACATTGATTTGCGAATTAATTGCATGAAAAAAATGCCTCCGGTGTGTAAAGACCTTAAGACTCAGTGCAGCACTCATGGATCCTTGGGACGTCTTGCAGTATATACTGTACAAGGTCAACAACACACAAAGAGACTTCAGAAACCCAAAGGAGAAAACCACTAAAAGCTGCCCTCAGCGTCAATCACACAACTGACTATCATTTGCTGATCCACTCCCTGCTGCTGTTCTGCATAGGCTTTAACCCTTTCAGTCAGATCACCATGGAGAGAGGATAAAGATTCATGAGGGGGGTCTTCCATCATTCACCTCGTCTACATGCAAGCCATCAAGCTGAATGACAAGAGGATCTACAGTAATGACACTGGGAAGCCATTTGGAGTGGAAAAATGTAGCTGGGTGGACGCAAATGGAGGGAGAATAATTGGAAGTGAAAGGCTCGAACTATCAAAAGGCCACATGACAGACTGGAGACAGGACAGCTTAAGGAACCAAGAAAGCCAAGAAAGGCAGCAACATCCAAAGTACATAAGTATCACCTCAATACATAAAGTATGTCCTACTAGTTGTCAGATATTCAGCTGGTATTGTACAAGCTAAAAAATGAAAATAAAGCCGTTGATATCAAGAAACAGGAAATCCTCACACTCTTCGGAGGATTCTACCCAAAGTCCATCATGCTCTACTGCAGATGGAGACAGTCGAGGTGAGCGTCAAGGACACCGTATGAAACACGAAGCATTCATGAGTGCATTAGTAAAATGGCTCCTGTCATCAGCAGACAGATGAGGTGGCTGCCAGAGATTGCCAGAAAAAGACACCATCTGCCATTAGGGGGGTCCATCGCTTATGGAACGGTCTTAATTCAGCATTTTTTGATCTCAGAGTATTTCGATTACTTTTTTACAACTGCAGATAAAAAGGTGGCAGACATTTTTCCCATTTAGAAATTGCCAACTGTGACCTCTGTGAAGTACTCTTTTTATTTTATTTTTTTGAACTAGTCTGGAAACAGACAGCAAAGCCTAACTTTGTTTTTAACGTTAATAAACAATAAAAAATGTCTACCCCTCCTCCTAATATCGATACTAGAGTACATCCTTGTTTTAATCAATGACGTGGTACACAAGTTGAAGCAGCCGCAGTGTTTGTGTTTCACCAGTCAGTTAAGGACAGGCTTCCTGTCTGTGTAATGCTTCAAAACCAAATGCTTCTTGTACTCAAATGTTGTGATACATTGATGTAGGAAGACTAGCAGCACATTTTATACCAGAAAAAAAAGTTGCACTGGCCTCATTGGCCTGAAGATGATCACGCTCCACAATGATGGACACTGATGTAGCATCTAATGTTCAGGAATTATGTTTCAGCAGTCAATTTAATTTTTATACCACAGCCAAACAGTTTGGGTTCTCAAAACTCTGACGGCAGAAATAAAACCTCTATATCCAATGGATTCATCTTGAGCTGAAAAACCTGAGGGAAAATATCTCATTCTAGACCTCACAGCTCAGAAGTTATTGGCCAAACATACTCACTATTTCTCCTAACACCACTGGCTGTTCTGTGTAACCTTTGCTGCTTAACTAGTGGTGAAGAGCTCCAAAACATATCCAGCATTGGTTGCTCTAAGACCTGCGGTCTCGGTGGTAGACAGTGATGGGGAATAAAAGGAAATATTTTGGCATAAACAGTGAAGTGTCAGTCCTACTGGCTTCAACCCCTAACAACTATATCTTTGGAAATACAGAGTTACAAAGTCAGTTAATATACTCTCAAATTGGCAGCATTAACAGAAAAATTAAATGCATCTCCCATTCAATTTTAGGCTTAATCTGTTCCTCAAAGCTATGAATGGGCCTGAGTCTGGTGAATGTGTCCTTGGTAACTGTAGATCTGTGTTTGTTTTTATGTGTTACATGTTATGTGCTCTATGTTAATGATGCTTTCCCAGTTGAATGTAGCTTACCATGACATGCCCTAGATTCCTAGATTACTTTAAACAACATATTAACCCCACTGCCTCCTACTCCTCCACAGATTGTTCAAGGTTTTTGCTTCACTGTGGGATTATTTTATGTAATAAGTCTCTTGTGACTCATCACGAATGCCACCCCCGTTTGCTGTGGGCTTATCTAACTCATATGGGTAATCATGCACCTTTCTTCAATTCAGCCTGCTTTCAACTATTGGAAATGATAGATGTGAGTGACTTATCAAAATCATTGTTTTTATCAATCTAAAATTCGGGAGGTAATGTAAGCAAAACAAAAATATGTGAAACTGAGACTTTTTTGTCACGGATATCTAAACCAGTGTGACACTGCATTCAAATATGTATTAAAATATCACCTTAATGCAGGTTTCTGCCAGACCACTATAAGGCCACAAGAGCCCTGGACAGTCTGGGTCTATATTAACACAATAAATAAATATTGATGAGGTGAAGGGATATAGGTCTTTTGTAGATCACATACTGTATGACCACCTTCTACTTTTCAAATACTCCAGGGATTTTTATCTGTTCTTTTGTCCTTGTTCAACTACACAAAAAAAAAAGATTTTGTCGCTGCCTGTTTAAGAGTAAGAAAATATGTACCCTTTCACATAAATAAGCCGCAAAGCAGACAGATGAAAGCATGCAGATTAATATCTGCTGTGTCACAGCTCAGATTGGATTCTGTTTCAGAGGAAATACACACCTTGTGTATGTACTTTGAACGTCACTGACTGCTCTAACTCAAACCATGCTTGGATAAAAATAAAATGCAATTGCTTTTTGATTTGCCACAGTAAACATAATGACATTTTTATTGTAAGATAATAGAAACCTTGCATTTTATTTATCATTTCCCTTCCAGGTGTTTTTTTTTTTTTTTAAGCAAAGCTTTTTAACCACAGTAAGTTGTCATTATCTTCAACGGCACATTCTTGTTTTTCAATCATTTGCTCATACCGTGCATGATTTAATGGCTGGCTTAATGAGCTACGGCTTGCATGTGGAAGGACATCTCATTGTGTTAATGAACCATGAAAAGGGCAAGAACACATCATTGTGTGAACTGTTTTAATAATCAGCTCGGTGTCAGACACACAGTCCTTCTAGCAAAAGTCTGCTATCAGTAAGCACAGACGCTGAACATTTAGTTTAAACAACTTATTCTCTGACGGCCCGGCAACCAATCGACACTGACCTTCATCCAGCCTGTCTACTGCTAGTCACTCCGGCTCTTACTCGCTGTTTGTGTGCTGTCTGTAGATGCTTTCAAGGCTATATTGACTGGACACAATTTCTCTGTTGCAAGCTTAGATGTTAAAACGGTACAATAACCCTCCTCTAATGATTTACTGTGTTGAAAACTTGAATCACTATGAGCTTTACTCTGATGTTGACTGTTGAGATGGTTGCAATTGTCCATTTTACTTCCACGACTGCTGATTGAATTCTCCATTTTTTACATAGTGGGCACCATTCCATATTTAGATTTTTCATTAGGTAATAATTGATGTTCTTAGTTACTCATTAGGTTGTCCTTATAGTCACACTAGGTAGCATGTTAACATTTAAAGTAAAAACAAGACTTTAAGAGTCAACAGTCATGCTAGCAGCTGTGTGAGGCTGTACTTAGGCACAGTGGTGCTTTGAGCTAAATGCTAACATGCAGATGTTGAGCAGGTTTAATGTTTACCATGTTCACCATCTTAGTTAAGCTTGTTAGCATGCTAACGTTTGCTAATTAGCACTAAACACAAAGTACAACTGAGGCTGTACTACATTGACAATCCTTTCCAGTAGTTGTGGAGACATTTCACTATAAACTCAAAATGTCAACCTCGTGGTGGCGCTGGAGGAAATGTCAGGGGATCACCAAAGTCATCACCTGGGGACAATGAATGAACATTTCATAGCAATTTAACAGTTAGTTAAGATATTTCCAAAGTAGTGGACTGACCAGCCAACCAATATTGCCATCCACTGAGCCACAAAGTTAGCATGACTCAAAAAACATTTGTGGTGTAGCCTCAGTTGTATTCATTTCTGCTACAATGCATCACCATTTTATGTTTGAAGTGTGTAGAAAGTGGTTGTAACTGTTCCAAAATCCACTTCACTTACAATCACATGAGTCACCCTTTTCTCTTGTGTCAAAAAATTTAACAAGGACAGAAAATAGTCTTTCTCAGGGAAATAAAAGCATTTGCATTGTTTACCACTGAAATCAGCAAGTTTAAAATTTTTTTTTTTTTTACGGAATTGTATACTGCAGCTTGGGGCGACATGAAAGTAGACTTTGCATGACCCACACCACTTGTCAGCAAGGTGACATATGACAGGCAGGGTTTGTCTCCTTCCTCTTCATCTCCTCTGAAAATTTCACTCAGCCTTCATCCTCAGACCTCCAAGGTCATCCTTAGATGTGCATCAGCAGCCCTGGCAGACCCACGCGTTGCTCTCCCATCATCCCTCCTCTCTGTCTGCCTGCCCTGCCAGGCATAAAAAACCCATCTACTGTATGTCTGCTGCAAAAGCCCTCAGCTAACCCTCTTTCTCAATAGTATGCACACCCACAACCGCATCTATACACAAGCCTGCATGGACACACGCACTCACACTCTCACATACACACTCGCTGACAGAAACACATCAGGTGAACCGGTGAAAATCAGGAACAAGGTGTCTGAATCTACTTGGTCTGATGTTCTGTGTTGACCTTCAGTGATAATGGATGAGAAATAATGGGAAAGTCTGATATCCAGGCAGGAAACATTGCTGCAGCAGGTTGATGTTTCTCATGGTCGCAAATGAAGAGGACAGGTTTGATGATGTTAGGGTTAGGGTTATCTTGAGGTTAAATTGTGGTTGTGATTTAATACGCAGCAGCAGTTACATTATCATTTAAAGCAAGGTTTCCTAATGGATCTTTGTCTTCAAAAAAATGCTTACAGAATTCATCTTAAATAATCTGCTTTTGATTGCCATGTTGCAGGTCTACATCAGTGCACTGGAGTAAGAAACTGCTTTTCGTGGCGTGCAAGATGCTTTATAAAACTTTCAAACCTGCTCACAGGTGATGTCTTCTTTGAGCAATAGCGACCATAAACAGCATATTGTTCAAAGTTGTTGCTTCTATTTTACCTTTTAAACGAATGGCCTGTTTGCTGTTGATGAAATACAGGCTAATATATTCTGACTAAAATCTAAAAAATCCCAAAATAGCCCTTAAAATTTAATGATACATCAGCAATCAGTGTTTTCTTTGAGAAATACTGCATCCCACTGGTTCTGTGTTTCAAATGAATGCTGTTGAGAAAAAGCCTCGCCATTAACTTTCAGAAGTTCAGCTGTCTTTTCAGTGCTGAAATCAGCTGATTAATTGCAAAACGAAATCAGCAACTATTTTGATAATCGATTAGCTTTTTCATTTCATTTTTTCAAATAAAAATGCCAAACTTCCACTGGTTGATACTTTTCAAATGTGAGCATTTTCTGCTTTTCTTTGTCATGTATAATTGTATATTGAAAATCTTTGGGGTTTGGACTTTTTGTCAGACAAAACAAGCAAAAAGAAGACTTTGCCTTAGGCTCTGGGAAATTGTGATGGGCATTTTTTCACTATTTGTTGATATTTTGTAGACTAAGCTACGGTGGCCCTGAAGGTCAAAACACCCACATTACAGAAAACACGACATTTCACAAAACACAACAACATTACAGAAAACACAACGACATTTCAGATTACGGAAAGGGAGGGACAACTCTTCTTGTTTGTGATTGGACCGAACCCACGTCAATTCAGAGTTTATTCACTGCGGTGCTGGATTGGATCAACTGGAGAAACAGTTTGAGAACGCTGCAGGGAAAAGTTGCAGTGGTGTGATCTGGCCGTACTAAACAAATGATCATTGAATCTAAAAGATAATTGTTAGTTGTGGCCCTATATCTATTTCTCATCAAAAACACGTCCTGTGACAATATCCGTCACAGAAAATACTTCTGCAATATTCCCACACCCTCACACAAGAACACAGAGCATTAAGAATATGTCAGAGCATCACACTACCGTTGGATTATTCAGCCATCTTATTCTGCTGGCCTTTTGGGACAAAATGCGCTTTGCAGGCATGAATTCACAAGTTGTTTTGTTAGGAATTTGGGTTTTGGCAATGCATTCATGCTACAAACCTCCCATTGCAACTCATCTCAAAGGTGCTCTGTTGGGTTGAACTCTGGTGACTGTGAAAGCTGGTGAAGTAGACTGAAGTCATTGTCGTTTTCTTGGAAGCTTCTAGAGATAAGTGCTTTGTAACACGCTCCATTATCCTGCTGGAAGTATCCATTTGAAAAAGGGTATGAAGTGATACTCCTGGTCAGCAGCTGAGAATGGTGTAGCATTTAAATGACGCTTAGTTGGCATTAAGGAGCCTAATGTGTGCCAAGAAACACTACTTACAGAAATACACCACCATCACCAGTTCGGTCCTTCGACACAGACGGGATAGATCCAGGATACTATTTACAACAAATCCTCACCCTACAACAACATGTTGCAACAGAAATCAACGGTTTTGATCCACTATTCAGTCAATTAGCTTTGGTGAACATATGCCCTCTGTAGCCTCATTTCCTTCTCATTAGCTGACAGCAGTGGAACCTTGTAGGGTCCTTTGGTGCTGCAAACTACACATTTTCAAGGTTCAACAAGATGTGGCACTGAAACGTCCTTCTGCACCTTGTTGTTGTGCTGCACTTTTATTCATGTACTTGTGGCCTTCCTGTTAGCCTGAGCGACTCTTGCCAGTTTCCTTTGACCTCTCTCCCTGATGAGATGTTTTCACCCACAAAATTGCTACTGACCGCATATTGCTCTTTACTATTTCAATTGCTTAAAACTCAGGAGGGAGGCAGGTACTAGATTTGGCACCAGATGTCCTTCTTAATAAATCAAGCAGTACTGACCTCTTGGCCCTGTCTACATGCTCTTATATGTTGAGTTTCAACCACATAATTAGAAATTTAGAGGGGATGGCTGTTTATGTAGTGTGTGTGTGTAAGTGTAAATAATAATGTGGAGTGGATGTTTCCCCTTCGGCCAAGCACGGCTCCTTTTAATATTTGTGCAAAAACTCTCTCTCCAATCTATAAACCACAGAAACAAGACGAATACGATCTAATCTAACAAAATGCAGCTTCTTGAGCTGCAGAGACTGAGAACAAGACTGAGCATTTGACAGTGATAACCATCTGGAACAGAAAATGTAGCAGTGTCAACCACACGATCATATCAGTCAGATATCAGAGAGCTGATATGTGTCAGTGATCTGTGATCCCCCTGCGAGAGTTGCATTTTTTTCCCAGGGTTTTCCTCCTCAAGACCCACAATGACTCATTTTCCACGTCAGAGTGAGTGGTTGTCACAACACTGTGTGCATCTCTCAAACTCGCTCGTATCTCTCAAATCACAATCACTTAACACTCCAGAGAGAGAGACAGACACACACGCACACACACACAGTCCATGCTAAAAGTATAAATAGGTGAACCTGCAAGCTTTTCTCTGACCAACATTGGGTTGAGTCTAGTTTTTGGAGACATAATTATTATAATTATGTCAAAAATAATAGTAAATGTGAATAGTATGTATCTATTTTTATCAGACAAACCTTAACCTATTTAAACACATGACGTACAATTCAATACACTGTGATTTAAAGCTGATTTGAAACGGTACGATTCAGCTCAGATTCAGTTTTAACTCAAATTTGATTTAAAATTTGCAATAATACATTTAAATGTGATATGTTAAACTGTGCATTAATTAAAGTATTGAGTTTTGCCTGGAAGTTTCTAAATAAATAAAAAATACCTTCAAGTTTTGTTTCAGATTTATTAGGACTAAATTCTCCAAAACTAGTGCCTGCTCCCACACCAACTCTGATAAACAACAGCTGTAAATCTGCAAAAAATACACACCTTATCACTATCATTTTACGCTGTCGAACTAATTGATGATTTATGACTGCCATCCATTATATACAAGGCTTCACTCTCACTCTTGTCACAATTTGCAAAGCTGGAATAGACAGTAGATACATCTTATTTATAAATGCTTTCAAACTCACCCAGTTCTCTGAAAACAGAATGATAGCAAACAAAATGTATTGCCTAATAGGAGCAAGAGTCTGTAAAATATCCTTACCTGTTATGTAGACAAGGACCAGACAGACCAGACTAACCATCACCTTAAAGGGGGGTAGGAACTAACTTGTGACCTAATGCCGAGCAAACACTGAACGGGGTAAGCCTGATTTTAACCCTGAATTAGTCACCCCCAACTTATTTTAGAATTGGGCTGAATTTCTGCAAAATTAGTTGTCATGCTCAAGAAAAACACGCTTGTACAATTAAAGCAATTTTATAAGTCAGTTTGCTGTAACAAAAACAAGAATACAGAATAAACATTAGAAGATTCCTTTCAAGTTGTAATTGTAAAACCAATGAAAACATGTGAAAAACTCCTGCTCTCCATTTCTCTCACTGTCAGTTTTGTTCAAAGCCGCAGAAATAAATCTGTCTGTGGAAGCTGCTATTCCATTTGGCATGCATAAAATCCACACAGCACTACTTACTTAAGTGAAAGTTCAACTGGTGGAATTGGCTTGCATGTTACACTCATAGTCTTCTGCTGCTAAAATGCGCAACAGAGGGTGGTACAGTAGCTGGCAGCGAAATCAACTCTGAAAAGAAGAGATTTAGTTTAAATTAGAGCCTCCTAATGGATGAAAAGTGACTCTTTGTTTGTAAAAGATGTTAAGTCATTATGCGACTAGATGTTTTGTATAACAAGCCAGACAAGATTTAATGGCCAGCATGTTATGAGGATACATTCAGTTCATAGTATAGTCACGTGCCAAAGCCATAAGAGGAAAAGCACAGTAATAAAACAAATGCTCTGGGTGCTTTTTATAAGCAGTGAAAACCTGTTAATAGGGTCAGCTTGTGCAAGCTGTTTAATGGTCTCAGCTTGTTTCCTGCCAAAGAATGATGAACATTTACTCACCAGTAATTGTTCCATCAAACATGAGAGGCTAATGCTCTGACTTAAACACATTTTAGGTTGAATTATAAAAGAAATATTCTTTCAGAATTGTTGGCTGTAAGAACTTTATATTAATTGTTGAAATGTGCTTCTTTTGGCAAACAAAATCTAGTGGAACTGTATAAATATTTTTTCTTCATGACTCTCGGGTCCAAAGTGCCTTTAGAGTAATCAAAGTAATGCCTCACTGATTTCATCATTTTGCCTGAAATTGATTTCATTGCTATTCAGAAACACATTCTTGTAGAGTGAAAGTGAAATAAAGTGAAAGATAATGTTGTGGGCGGGTTTTGAGCAATTAAATTCTCCATCAAGACTCATGTTGAAAGTGTATATTATCTCTCCAACTGATTTCTGAATTACACTGTAGAAAGCAGCCTTGACATTGCCTTTATTATGTATCTCCTGGATATAGCCTCCCGAATCACTGCACACTGAAGAGGAGCTTTCATTACTTTTCACATTTCCGCCAGTAAATGAATGGAGGAGTTTCTGTGGATCCTGTGAGTAATGTGTCACAAAGTTCAGATTCAATGTCAAAGATTTATGGTTTACTTAAATAAAAGGAAGATGAAAAGTAATTGATAGTTGAAGTGCTCCAACAATGTTTTGCAATCAGAATCAGTGTTATGCCACTCTGTATACCATCAACAGCACTTTTCCCATGCTCTGGTGTGTTTTATCGGTTTCTCAGTATCCTGATATATCAGATTGCTGCTCTACTAAGAATGACAATCTCATCTTTTGTGCTTTTGGGCACTAGGCAGGTGGATTAGATAAGCCAAAGCAAAGACGAGCTACAAGATGTTTTGCTCCAGTTGAGTGAATATGATTGAGTTTAGCTCTGGATTAAAATGGCTAATTTGACTAAATAAACCTTTGCTGATTTGGTCAGTTTTTTCAACTTATCAGCCTTCATGAAGATTTATTAGAGCTATTCCCTCTAGACTAACCTAAGGGCCTTGGGTCAAACATACATGGTGACCTCTTAAATTTAAGATACTGCTGGGTAATCATCTGCCTCACCATGTGACTTAACAAGTCTGTATTAAAGACAGTTTTTTAAATAACATTAACAATAGCTGCATCCCATTTAGATTTAGTTTTGACAGTTCCAGGGCCCTTACATTGTGGCTTCCTGGGACCTTTGAATGCAACAGAGTCATTGTTAATGTCATTTGTTACACCTGTGCTTCTGCTGTTAAAATGTCTCCTGTGAAAAAGGTCTATTGTCCAAAAGTAAATAAATCTAATGAATTTATATTCTACGTTAACACATATATTATTTTAATTTGCACCCATGCCCCCAATACTGACAGACAATGAAAGTGGGTCTTTCACATGGGGAATGACACAGTGATGGTGCATTAAAGCACTTCCTATCTCGCACTCGCAGAAATTCTCATCACATCATGCATCCAATCAGATTATTACATTTCAGTTGAGTGAACATCCAGGAGTTGGATTACCAAAATGATGAAATCACTAAAATGACAATGCAATGGTAAGTAGCCTTAATTATCATTGTAATGGGCCTCTTCAGGCTCACTTACATTCCTGTGAGTGCCAACTTTCCTTTCGTTTAACCTTGTCTGTGTACACTGGTAAGTCAAAGATGTAAGAGTTTAACTTGCTATGTTGTAATGTTGTAAATTACAGCGTAAGACAAAACAAGTAAAGTGTAATAGGTGCTAGTATTCTAGTGTGAGGTGACTGTACTGTATATGTATGGTTTGGTGCATTTAATCACAGTATGAGCTCACGTTATTGTTGCAGTAGAGTTACAGAGAGACTGTTGATCAAGTTGGTTCTGAGTTTGAAAAGAAGCTGTAAAGGTGGCAACTAGAGATGACTTTTATCAGATAAGAATCTTTTTTTTCCTGAGGATTATTGGTGAGACATGATGTGCGAGGGATTCACTGCATATATTGTAACAAAGTCAGGTCTATCTCGGGGCTTGAGTAGGCTGCATATAGTTCCAAATGTTTGAATTACGTGCTGGCCAACAGTACTGGGCTTGGGTTGAGTCATAAAAATGAAATACGTTGACATTATCAGCAGAGATCAGGCTGGATTCAGCTGGATTGGAGTGAATGAGATTGACATGTCACTCCATCCCACTACAAGATAATCTGTACTGACCTTCTGTCCCTTTGGTCCCACAACGAGTTTGAGTCAGCGCCAACTCTGTAGCCAAAGGACGATACAGCAGTGCTGAAAGTGGAGAAATGAATGTTTTCTATATCAGTGAAAATAAAGAATGAGTCATTTGTTGCAGATGACGACAACATCTGTTATTTATTTGAAAAAAAAAATCAGCAATAGGAGAACATTATAAAAAAACATGACAAATGTGTGGAATTAGCATCAACTGCAGTTGTTGTAAAGTGGATGTGTCCTTTTCCCTTTGGAGCAGCGTATTCCTGTTAGAGCAGAATCTGAGAGGATGGACATCCATTATCTCCGGTGCCGTGGAGGTAGAGAGAGGATTATCTGACTCCTGCAGGTTTAGCTGGCATCCCACAGTTTGCAGACATCAAGATCCATCTCCCAACTGTCGATCAGAGTCTGGCGCGTGTCTCCATTAGCACCTTGTGGCAGATGTTTTCCATCCACCATCCATCGCTTAGTGTCACACATCCTTAATTGGGCATGGTAATTATCCAATCACACAATATTAAGTGTCCTATCTGTGGAAATGCGGTTGCTGAAAATGAATAGTTATTGATTAGCAACACTGACATTCAACTTACTCCTTTTCGCACATTAGCCTAGCATTGATTGCTGGCAGCACTTCCTGTGTGCAATACTGAGAATCGACCGGATTCCTAATGTGCGGTCCAGGCTTGACCATTAGAACCATCCATTATCACGCTTGCCATCCACAGGCTTGTCACTAAGGCCTGGTGGGAAATTGGTTAGCAGACATGATTGTGACTGTGAGGCAGAAGCAGATTTAGGTTCTCTAGTTTCTGTCAGCAAGCTATTGCATAATTAATCCACTATAGCATGAACTGTATGGGTTTGTTGCAGCTTAGAATATATGAGTGTTTTATGTGTGCGAGTTAGCCTGTTCTGTTTTGTGTCAGCCACAATATGTGCATTTTATAATATGCATTAAGCTTGGGGATTAAGCCTTGCCTTTAAACTGTTGAGTGTCTCTTACATATTTTTCTTCTTAGGTTGTCACCGAAGAAATGAATTGAAACATTGTTCTTTAGCCTTCATAAAATACATCTCATAGTGAGACACTGTATGTATTTGCAGTGGTCATGGCCGGATTAACTTATCAGGGGGCCCTCGGGGCAACAGTGTGCTGTTGGGCCCCTATTGAACCCCTACCTACTCACTTTCTGCCCTCTATGCACATAGCAGACTGTATATGACAGCTTCATTATACGCCCAGAGACCAGCACTCCTATGCTGGATAATACTACCCCAGGCTTTCTCTGTGTAAATTAGCTTGTGTAAATTTAATCTAAAGTTTAATCCTTAAGATTTCAGTCATGGTTGATTTGGCGATACCCGTGCTTACTGGTGGTTTCAGAAAGTGTGGTTTAATAGCCAGAATTATGGGGGTAGCAAACACACCTTGAGCAACTACTTTGTCAGAAATACAACAGAGACTGGTGTATGTGTTTAAAACTCATCCGCTGTCTAAAAATTCTGAAAATTACTGTGTCAAGCGGTTTTTAATGAATGGTCATGGCAAGCCCTAACCTCTGTGACAAATACACTGTCTTTCCTGTGGCTGCTTCAAAATAAAAGCCATCCGGTGTAGAAGAATAAACAGTGAGACTGATATCTGTGAGAGAAAATTTTAAACAGTAACGCTGGAGTACATGCTGCTTTTGTTTCCTGTAAATCCTTCATGCGTGTGGAGGCAATCTAAATCCAGCATGGAAATGGTGGACTCCACCACTGACGATGAAAACTATTATATAGAGAGGTAAAAATGCTGACCATAAACAGTATAAAAATGGGTTTTGATTTTAGGGAAATTTTGAGGATTATAACTTTAAACACAACTTTATTTGACACACAGTGATTTTGGGGCTTTTGGGACCCCTGAGGTTATGGGGCCCCAGGGCAGTGCCTAGTTAGTAGTCCAGCCCTCTCAGTGGTTGATGCGCAACAATTTCAACAACTTTGAACTACTTTGATCATGATGAATTTAAGTGAGACGCATGGATTCTGTACTTTTGGGGAGGATATTTAAAATCTCTTTCGGGGGATTTTTCCTGTAGAATGTCAAGACACATTCATTAACATATATTATTGAAATTAGGATTTATTGTTTTATTCTTTGTTCTTTTCAGCTTGCACAGCTGACTGCTTATCATTCTTTCCCCTCTAGTTGCCTTCTGTCCAAATAGAGACCCAGTCAGCTGTGTGCAGCCTGATTTCATTGCTTATACCGGTTGTCCGCACAAGCAATCTCTTTATGCTCTGCATTTATGGGTAACCTGAGCTTGCTGGGGGTCCAGAGTTTGGGGGAGATCTATCATCGTAACACAGGTAGGCAGTTTAATAACGCTGCTCTGGACTCCTGAGAAAAGCCAAGCATTTATTTAATGTAACATGGGCAATGTTGGGGGGCTGACAGATGGCCCAGGCAGGAAAAATGATGTCCTGTTACCTCTTCTTGCTGAATTCATACAGGACATCGGCCTGGGAAGGAATGTGCTACCTTATACTCTGTAGTGATGAAAGTGTAAATGTAAATGAAGACTTTGATTCCCAATTTATTTTTTTTACATTACGTTTATTTAGCTGACGCTTTTATCCAAAGCGACTTACAATAAGTGCATTCAACCACGTGGATACAACCCAAAAATTGCACGAATTATAACTTGGAAACTGTGTTTTTCATGCCATTGTGTCTTTAACTAAGTGCTTAAACATAATTCTAAAATGGTTCATTATACTTAAGTTGTCAGCATTAGATATTGTAGGGAAAATAAATGAATTATGTTGACGTCGAATGTTTTGTAGATACATTCAGTTTCAACATTTAGTAATATGTATTATGTATTTGCTAATGAAAATTAATTAGTTTATGCATGGCATTTTTAGGTGACAGAGTTGTCTGTTTAAGTTGACCAATCTTTTCCTCCTAAGCAAAAGCAGAAACACCAAAACCCTTTTTTCAACTTCAACCTCAACTTCGAGTTTATTGTTCCCAAGGGGAAATTGGTCTTGCAGCTATATGAAACACAGAACACACACAGGCTTGAATATAAAACATAATAATATATGTAAAACATATGCTTAAGCCCACCACACAAGCTCACATAAAACAATGTACATCAGTGACATCATGACAAAATCATCCAGCCATCATCATGCCACCCAATTATCAATAGTTGAGCATGAACACCATCTCCCACCAATATTATATGGAAGACTGATCATCAGCTGACCCATGAGCATTTGCCATAAGATGAAATTCACTTTGATATTGCTGTTGTCAACCCTCAATATCCAAATATGAACAAAATAATGCTTTCATATAAAGAAAAACATAATTTTAAAAAATGTCTTTAAATTGCTAAATCCTACACACAGTAGAAAATGCAAAAACATCAAGACCATGTAAACTGGCAACACACCAGCAGTGGTTTGGATGAATACGGTTAAACATATCTATTTCCTCAATCATAAAACACTCAAGCTTTCAGTTGTCATAACTTGCTATCCTGTTTGACATTTAATTTGGGAACTCTGAGCAATCTCTCCCTGTATTTTGAGCGTTGCATTGCATTGTGTGTACATTCTCCAGCAATTATAGCCAAGCAACATTCTCCAAATATTCAGGGACAAAGACAGTGTGCTGCTCAGTCCGTAATAATACTAGTAGTTGCGTTACTATGACAATAGTATGACAGTATGACAGTACTATGACATACTACTATGTCAAACAGTTTAAACATACCATCCTGCATACAGGGAATCTGTGAAATATTATTTTAGTTCAGGCAGCACCAGATTTGTCTTTATAGAGCGTATTCTGTTAATAAAACAGGAGGGTTTAAAAAAAGAAAAGGTGTCCCAAAACAGCAAAGGTGTTTATGTTTTGCTTTTGCTTTAATATTTCAAATGAAATTACAAAGACCTTTTAACACAAATCTTCGTCCTGACATTGAAAGATTGAACAAAACAAAGTTTAAGCACTCTGAGTTCCTTTGACACTTCATCGCATTTAGTGCCCTTTGATCTTATGCAGAAAATATACTGCATGATGGCATAGTCCACATAACATTTGTCAAGATTTACACAGTGTTGCTGCAGAATACTTGCTTTCTCTGTGTGCTGGCTGTGTGTACCACTTCACATTGCTGCTCCTTATTGCGTGGAAAGTTTGCTGTGGCAAGAAGCCCGCTTGTAAATCATGCATATTGGATGAGACATGCAGCAGATGAGCCAGGGCCCTCCAGTCAGGCCTAGCATTAATTAAATATCAATTGGCCCTGCTTCCGTACCTCATTTCATGCCACATTCACACCTTGTCTGGGCTTGTTGAGGAAAAGTTGAAATGAAAGTTGTGGCTTTGCAGCTTCATATAATTCATTGCAGTGCTCGGCTCGACCATCACGGTCGTGACACTGTGAATTCTGACTTCTGGAGGGAGTGCACAAGAGTTGGAATGAAACCTGAACACATTTTCTACTACTTAATTTGAGAAATGATTGCAGCTGATTGCTAGTTTAAAGCCTCATTCTGTTGATGAAATTAAAAATTGTATGCAATGTTAAACAAAATAATCTTTGATATAAATTATTGTTGTCATTGTGAGAGAATAAATTGATATGTAGTTTATATACACCACTGAACATTTACATTTTAAAGGGATCCTGCATAGACGCTTAGTGATTAAATATTATCTCCTGTCATAAGCTGTGACTGTGTCTTACCCCGTGTTTTCCATGTTTTACACAATGCTGAGAGGTACTGTACTTGTGTTGCCTGCGAAAAATCCACACTTCTCTTCATTGAAGTCTTAATGCCGGGATTGTGAATGTAATTACAGTTAATTGCAATATCCTCATAATCGCACAGATCAAAGTATTTGTTCCGCTGCACTGACACTTATATTTATCAGACCTCCACATCTGTTTTTGTGGTACCTTCATCTTCATTACAGCAGAAATAAGTAGTCTATATAAACGAGGATTTTGGAGAATTTCTGACAAAGAACCAAATCATTTGAAACAGTTTCTTAAAAACAAGAAAAATGTACTGTACAATTTCTGTGGCTTTTTCAAAACATACCCTTATTTTCTTCCTTACCAGCAGCCACCGCGTTCAAGAATGCAAGTGTGATTTCAGTCTGCCACACAGAAACCTTTTTAATGCAAAAAAAAAACTAATAAATTCATGTTTTTCTTTTCAGACTTCCCATGTGGGCTTATTTTTTGTCTGGGTTTTTTTTTTATTGTCTGAGAACAGCATATAAATGCACTGCATTTTAGTTGCTGACACCCAAGCTGCAGATGTTGAAGCAACCTTAAATACTTTGACAAAAAGATAAAGCCAACAAATCAACACTGTGATGGATTTACGTACTTGTTTCAAGACAGTTCCAAGTTTTTGAATTTCGTTATGTACTGAAATACCTGGAAACTAATCGCTGCCTATCAAACTTGGCAAGCTTTGGAAAAGATTCAGCACAAATGTATGAACAGGATCTTTGAGGTGAATCATGTAGCATGTGGACTTCCACGAATTGCCGTTCTTCCCGACTGAAACATTGTTGACTTTATTGGTCCGAAGTTAATCCTGTTATAAGTAACGGTCACTCGCAGTAAATTGTCATGTATTTTCTTAACATGTTGTAACAATACCTTTGCTGTTAATGTTGTTTTGTTAGTGCTCAAACAAGACATTATGTATTTGAGCGCATACAGCAGGGTTGCTGCTCTCTTCACTGACACTTCATAGAAAGTCAGCAGCACTGTTCACATTGGAGTCACTTTGATGATGTCTAAGGGATTCCCCTAATCCTCGGAGGGTAGGGTGGAGGGCACTTTCTCCCTGCTGAGGGGATGAAGCCACTTAATGGATCACAAAGTTAATCAACCGCAGGGAGAACCTGACTGAACTGGAGAAATAGGTTGAACCATTAGACTGGAGTCCTCTGGGAGACACACACACACACACACACTCGCTCTCCTGAAACCCAGTAAATAACAAACAACCAGTTGCCAGTTTATCAGGTACACACACAGTAGCTAAAACTAATACTTTTAAAAATCTAATATTTTGTTTACCCCATTTATTTCAGTGGGGGTAGACTAACTATGCTATACAATTCAACAGCACCACATGACATCCTCCAAAATGCCCATATCAACACCTCTCTGAAACAGTTTCAACAAAAATCGAACATTACAACTTTATTGAAAGTAGGATTTATTGCAGTGAGACTGCATTTGTTTTAGCTAGCTGTACCTAATAAACAAGCAACTAAATGTAAGTGGGAGCTTTACAACACATGACAGTTATAATTGTATGGTAATAATAATGACATTTATTTATCAGAACCAGTGTTACAAAATGCTTTTATATAACGGAATATCAGGATAAAACAATAAGAATAGAAGAGTAAGATAGAAAACGTTATATAACATATGGAACTGTACAACACAACAATTAAAAATCAATAGCAATGCTTGACTTCATATTGTGAGCTATAATATAGATAATAAAATACCCACAGGAGGCATTGTGACTATAAATTAAACATTTATTTACTTTTTAGTTTACATTAAGCCCGCAAGGTCAATACAGTTTATATATAGAAACGATCCATGACCAGTGGTTCTAGTTTCGTTTTGTGTGAATTAAATGCCATTGTAGAAGCCATACATAAATCTGTTTTGTAAGTGTTTGATTCTATCAAAGACCCTGACAAACAATAAGAACATTTAGTCTCAACATTTCATCCACTGCAGCTTCACGGTGTCTTATACTGAAAGACGTGACCCTGTAGGCACTCCACGCCAGATGTATACACACTTAGTGATGTGAGGTGTTTGCAGGCTTATGATGTGGTGAGAGTAGTTATTCTTATGTGCTAAGACAAGAAATGCAATTCAAGTAAATACTTATTTGTATTCAAAGCTGTGGGATTTGCATGTAATTGCCATAATAGTAGCTTAAAAGACGCACACATCTGTTCCATCAAGCATGAAATATGTTACTCTATAAAAAGACACACACGGGACCAACATGTCCTCTTCTTTTCTTCTTGTATTATTTATTTGTTTACTTATTTTGTCATGCTTTAGTATCAAACACCTTGGCTGACAGCATTTGTTGTTTGTTCAGATGCCTAAAAAAAAAATCTGAATTATGACTCTCGTCTGTCGGGAGCAAAAGTGGAAGTAGTGTGACGTTGCCATAGCGCTGCAAAATGAGTAGCCTGTTTGGGACTGTCTCACAGCGTGGGATGTTCTCCTGGATGGTCCCCATAGAGAAGTGGCCTTATCTTTTCTCTTTGAACTATTTTCTCTTGTGAACTGCAAACACTTCAGATAAAGTAGTAATCTCACCTTTGTGTCGCTTGTCGAAGTTTGTTTTTGAGTGTGGAAAAGGGCTCATCGTTGCCCCTTGTGGCCATTTGGTAAAAAAAAACAAAACAACAGCAGTTCTCACCAACTGTCAAGTACCAGTGAGTGTTTTCCGCCCTCCCCCCTTAGTGGGCAGTAATGGACTCGTTACATTATGTAAAAACTTACGCAGTGGATGAGACGGTCCCAAACGGGGCTATGGCTGCTTTTTACCTCGTCACTGACTGCGACCTTTTCTAACCTTCACCAAGTTTTCTTCTTTGGAACATGACCATGACTGATTTCTGACCTTAGCCAAGTAGTTTTTATGCCTAAACATAACTAAACCCTAACCATAGCAGAGACAGATGGTCAAACGCTCATATGAATCATCCTTCATCCTGTTATATGTAACAACTTTGGCAGACAAACAATGTCGTAGTGCCAGTAGGGTCTTCAGATCCGAAAATGCTCATGTGGCAATGACAAGTGATATATGATGTTTAGTTTGGAGGACTTGTTTTCCACATCTTTGCAGTGGTCATTAGTTCTTCTGATGCATCAGAATTAGTGAAAAACTGGTTTATTTTTCTACACATTAACATAAACTTGTTACATCTTTAAAACCAGTTTTCTCCTGTAAAGAATCTAAATGGTATGAATACTTCCTGGAGGTCCATCAGGTCTTTGCGTTTTTTTGCTTACAGTCTTTAAGCTTTTCTTAAGGCTTTGAAATGCTGTTATTATTCTCTATTGCTGCTGAGGAAGGTCCAAGCCAAACATGTATATGCTTTTTGATTTGCCTCTGCCCTCACTCAGAATAAGGATTTTTATCTCTCAAATGTTGCTGCTGTTCATCATAACCCTTTACACAAAACCAGCAGTTACCAAAAAAAAAGATGTGTTGTGATTTTTTGCTATTAAACTTGCTTTCTTGCTGTCTTTTTCTTGCAAATGAATTTGTTTATCACTTGTTTTTCATGCGTACGGTTATATCAGAAAACAAACTAATGCAAAATATTATTAGAGAAGAGAAGTACAACCTGAAATTTACATTTTTTGCACTGAATACATTTTAGACAAAATAACATCAAGGCTTAAGTTTAGAAATGCAGCTTTCAAAATTGTCACCATCAGTGTTTCGTATTGGTTTACCAATCACCAATGAATCCCTCAAATGACCTGCGTGAAAGAGGACATGCAGAGTCAAACAAAGCTCTAGCTGTTTTGTAACCTCCTCGTTCCTGAGCAGCTTCTTTGAGATCTTCATCTTCAGTGAGGCGAGCAGCTATCAGTGGCCTAATCAACCATAAGCAATTCCACAGCTGGTCTGATGAATTTGGGCCAAGCCTTTTGGTGTGTGATCCCAGGGAATAATGCTCAGAGCTACCTAGGTTTATCTAAAGGTTAATGGAAGGTTAATAAGAGAGGGGAACCTTGCAAATTCAAAAACCTTATTATGCAAATTGTGTTTTCTGAATGGAGCAATATCTGGTTGTTATGCGGTCATGCTAATTAACAGATCGTCTCTGCACTGGTTAAAACAGAGCCACATTTGAGGTATAATTTAAGGAAAAGATCTCATTATTTTTTATGCTGACATGAGCCGATTACTCATACTGTGATATAATTCTTTATCGAAGTGTTTCATTAGAACCTGTCGAACTGATGGTGAGCTGCTTGGCTTAGCAATCCCCTCCTTCTTTTAATAAACTCCTTTCTGACTGTGTGCGCATGGTTTATTATGTACACCACCTACACCAGTGCGTTCCAATTGGTTGCTGATGCGGTTAGTGTCATGCTGAGCTCAGCATCTAACCCGTACATAATGCTGCGAGGCTGGAACGGAGTGCAATACGTCCCTCTGATTCTGATTCACAGTCAACAATCCCCACAAATAGAGGCAGATGGGAAATGATACACTTGCCAAAAAAACAACAGTCCCACATCATCATCATCATCATCATCATCATCATCATTTTATGAAACTGTTTTATAACATTTGATTGATAGGAAATACTTTTTAAGCAGGACTAATCCTACTTTAATTCAAGCACCCAAACAACGATCGTCCCTGAAAACTTACTTTCAAATCGAAACCTTTTCTCTTCAACATGAAATATTTATGACTAACTAAGCAACAGTCAGAGTTAAAATCCAGAAATAAATTGTTATTTATGTAAGAGTTTAACGATCCAAATCTCAGCTAATCTGCTTCACAAAGTCTGTGTGTGGTTTGATCACATTTGATTGACAGTGGTCACACAGATGCCGTCACGTTTGGATTCACATGTTGCGAAAGCCTAGTTGGTGCACGGGAATACATGACATCACCTTTTCCCAACTGAGTCCCGCCCACCTCAAACCAGTGGGTCTTGTCTTGTGAAATAACCAAAACTGTTGTAACTTTGACAGAAGATGTAGCATTCATGTGGGACTCCATCACTCAGAAGAAGAAGGTGACTGAGAAGAAAAGGTTTTCAGGGCCTTCAATGCCGTCATTCGTAGTTAGATGTATTTCTGAACACGAAGATAAAATAGCTGGACGACCTTGGCCTTTTTATGTGGCTCAAGAGGTTGTTTGTTTGCTTGAAGTCGACTTCAGTGAGGGTTAACTCAGAGGATATGAGCTGCTGCTGGTAAGGAAAAAGAAGGAGACGGAGATGAGCAGGCGCGCAGAGACCTTTACCAGTGCATGTCAATTTGATCAGGCCCGTATGTTTTGTTTTCCTCAGTGGGAAAAGGAACTGCGCATGAAAAATTGAACACATGCCCTCCTTTTCTTAACACTCTCTGACTCCATCTGATACAATATTAACGGGGTTGTTTTGAGCTCGTATTTTATCACCTCGCCGGGAATGAACGCAAGAAATGAAGTTTTCTTGCTTTTGCTAGCTGAATTATTCTCATTTCACAGCAATGAAGATTTATATTGATATTGAAAAGGTTATATTGCCAAGGATTGTGGCGTGTCAGTAGTGCATCTCAATCTTCTTGGTTGTCACTGTTTTCATTATCGATTAGTCGTTTAGTTTATAAAATGTTAGAAAATGGTTGGAAAAAGGTTGTTATAATTTGCACGTATTCAAATTTTTGTTTTATTCAACCATCAGTCCAAAATCCAAAGATATTCACTTTAGTCTCATATATGACAAAGAAAAGCAGCAAATCACCACATCTGAGAAGCTGGAACCAGTGAATGTTTGGCAGTTTTGCTTGAAAAATGGCTAAAACGAACGAAAAATAGTTTTCTGATGATCAACTAATCGATTAATCAACTAATCCTTGCTCCTCTACAATCTTCATAGACTTAACTGCTTTATTTTCAGGCCACACCTACATCTACAGTAAACAAATCATAAGCTAATAAGTAGCCTCATGTACAATATGGAGCCACAGTTCTTATGTATCAATGCCTGTTTCGTTGCAAGTTTTGTATATTTTGTATATTACCTAAAACTTTTTCATGTATTCAGTGATTTTGTGCCTTATTTGCCTCTCTACGTGTACATTTTTCTCTGTGACACACCAAATTTGTGGGAACAGGTTTGTCCAAACAGCAGCCTGCTAAGGAAAGGTGTGGATGCAAGAGCTTTGAGTTTTCCCAAGCTGATTTGTATTCTGCCTGTGTGTGCAACCTGAGAGTGACTGACTGCCGGTCAGAGCCCAGTATTGACTGCTCTGAGGATGTAATAGAGGCTGGGGTGATGGGATCCAGGACATGAACACTCTCACTGTGGCATGTGCGGCAGAGCTATACAGAATATAACCAGGGCACTTAATCATCCTGCTGGCTCCATGCAGAGATGCACCGGGCTCTGTGTTTTAGAATAATGCTTCTGCCTTAAATTAGATTCCATTGATCCTGCTTTTCTCTGTAATTGCACATACAGGATGGATGCTGGTTTTATTGAGGGTCAGACCAGACATTTGAAATACTTTAGCTATAAGTACAGGAGGTAAATTAAATCAGACAAAAGGCAGGTTGACCTGATTCAGGGTGATTAGACTATTAAGGGATTGTCAGACGATGTTTATCGTAGTAGAGAGCAAACTTGTGTCTCTGCTTTAGTCAATCAAAACCTTACTGTACAAACATTTCCTAATCATTTTAGTTTGCTCCACTGATTTATTCTTAATGTGATTACTCCAGTGTTTTATCTGTTTAATACAGTGTAGTTCCTTAACTGTGCTAGACAACTTCACATGATGGCAGCCACAAAGGCAGCAATAGATACGTTACCTTTGTCTTCTCTACCCAAACAGTCATGTGATGTGTTGTCAGTAAACACAGTATGTTTGTGTTTTCCAACCTGGCCAGTCTATGATTGCTTTTCAGTAAGGGTACAAGAAATGCAATAAATTCACCACCAAAGAGTCCAGCTGTCTTTGGACAGAGCTGCCACTCTCTGCTGTTTAGGAGACAGCTGGAAATTCGTTCATACTTTTTGACTTCTTATTCATTTTTGATATGATGCTGTTATAAAGAATCTATGTGTCTGCTGTAAAAGATTAACATGGTGATATCCAGTATTTTGTTTATTGCCAACAAATAACAAGTATTTTCTGTTTGGCCAAATCCTGATGTAGCTTATTCCTCTGATCCAAAGACCTCCATAGCTGTCCAAAAAACTATTAAAAGCGCCACAGTGTTGTACTAGGTGACATGTTCCTCCATTTCCATGAACACACACTGTACTTTATTTTGAGTCTGTCACACATACTGTACACTGACCTGCTGCCATAAATACTCACCAGAGCACCAAATGTGTATTAATCAGCCACTGAAAATAATCCACAACAAATGCAATATTTACTCTTGTTTGAAAAATGTTTGCTATAAACTACAGTGACCAGCTGTTTCAGGAAATTACTGAGCTTTTCTTTAACTACATATTTGTCACCTGTTTTGAAAGATTTACATATTTGGGTGGAACTAAAAGGACTGTGGCTGAGTGTTACAGGCAGGAAAAGGAAGTCAGAAAGCATTGAGAGACTAAATACTGTTAGTTTTGGTCTTTTCATGGTATTTACTGATAATAACAAACAAGACCAAGAGTCCATGCAGCTCTGTGAGGCCGTACTGCACAGCAGTGCTTTGAGCTAAATGCTAATGTTAGCATGCTAATATAATCCCAGTTACGATGCTAACATGTTCGCCATCTTAGTTTAGTGTGTTAGCATGCTAACATTTTCTATTTGGCACCAAACACAAAGAACAACTAAGGCTGATGGGAATGTAATTAGTTTTGCAGGTAGTTGTCAAGATATTTCAGTCTGGACTGACTAAAAGACTGCCATCGCCATCCCAAAAGCTACGTCGCTAGCGTGGCTAAAAAAGAAATGTAGAATAACACCAGTTATCCTTTAAGATTACAGCCGTATACCATAAAACATGCATTTGTCTATACATAGCCTGTAAAGTAAGTGTGTGATCCCTGGTTCAGATTTTATTCTAGTTAATGAATCCACCAATTCAGGTGTTGCGCTCTAATATTGCCTCCTCTTCTAGGCTAGCACTGCTATACAGTAAAGACATGTGGCAGCTGAAGAATTCAGATGTGACACTTCTTGATTATGTCAACACTGAGATAGAAAGACGAAAAAAAGAGGACCCTTCGCGTTGGATCAATCATCATAAACTGGCTATTCATTAACCGCTGTAATTGTACAGATGTCGTAAATGAATGAAATTGTGCAAAATGATATGATTTTTGTGGATAAAGAGTTAATATATTCCATTTTCTCTGGGCGTCTGAATCTAATTGTAAGGGGATGCCGTCCCCACCACGGCTATATTCAATTGTTCTGTTTGAGAATGGGAGCACTCAGCCTTCTCTCCAAGAGGTCTCAGGTGGTTTCTCTTCATCTAGCTTCTCTCCTCAGTTGATCTCATTCTTGTGTAAACAAAACAATTCCGGGGGAAAACAACTGGCTCAAAAATATGCGTGTGTCTTTTTATATACTCTTATCCTGCTTGTCATGCTCTGTATGCCATACATAGATTGGGCTATACACTAAAATTCATTTTTAGAAGCTTAGCTGCGTGCACCACAAGCATACGTGTGCAGTGAGAATGTGTATGTTGATGTGTCTGCATGTATGTGGGCTTCAAAGTGTGACAGGGATAATTTAACCCATCCTTTTCTCAAGGCCTTCTGTATCATCACCTACAGGGTCAGAAAGTGTTTCCAGCAGAGCTGTTCCGTCCTCTTGCTGTCAGGACAAAGATATTGGTTTACGATCAGCACGGCTGATGATGTAGCACTTGTTCAGGATGAAATCTGCCGCCACACAGGCAGCTAAAACAAGACATAAGCCTCTGCGTCTGAGACATGACGACAGTATACACCCGTCTTACGCTGTCTGATTTGATGGACAGGATAGGGGACAGAACCATCTGTTTTGACGTGGACGTTTTTCTTTTTGTGTCAAATGATAGAGACTGGTTCCAGAAATAGGCTCCTTCTTCAGGAGCCCTTCCCGGCAAGATTAATGGAGATACTGGAAAGGATGACAACATTGTGGAGTTTGTGTCAGACAAACTCCTAAATGCTGTGTGTATCAGACTCTCCACAATAAGGACCAGTGAAGGAAATGCAACAAATGCCAAAAACACATCTATTGTCACACGTTTAGACTTGTATACAAGTTTGTGAGCCATGACGAGACAAATCAAAGTATAAATATGGAGATAAAGTGATAAAATGTTTAAGGTGGTGTACACAAAATACAGAGTTTACAGTTTTGCTAAATACATATTGCTACTAACCATCTTTTTTAATCACATCATATAGATGGAGAAGCACCTGACTGCAGACAAAATGGCGGACCTCCGCAAGAGGCAACTCTGCAGTCGATAGGAAATCACGTGATCTCAGCAGTCAACTATGGAGATGCCTCTTGCGGAGGTCCGCCATTTTGTCTGCAGTCAGATCCCTCTCCATCTGTATCAAAAAAGATGTTCCCAAGTGGCAGCCTTACTGAATGTGCTTTTATTGGTGTCAATGGATCATTAAGTCAGACAAGAAGAATACACAGGGGCCTCTCAGTTTGGACCAAATGAGACTTTGTATCTTATGTGAGAACATATTTTCCTGTTTGAGCGTTGTTAGTGTGCCCACATATGTATTACTTGCCTGTTAATGGGCTGCAATAAATCTGACAGCAATAAATGTTATTGTTGAATCTGTTTTAGAGAGGTGTTGATTCAACTTGTGGTCATTTTTGAGGCTGTTGGCTAAATGAACATTGTGAAAAAATCTTACCGGAGCAGCTTGTCAAACACTTTGGTTAGTGCCTCCATCTGGCTTCCTCCCACCATCCAAAGACATGCATGTTAGGTTAATTGATGATTCTATATTGCCCGTAGGTGTGATTGTGAGTGTGAATGTTGGTCTGTCTCTATGTGTCAGCCCTGTGATTGACTGGTGACCAGTCCAGGGTGTACCCCGCCTCTAACCCAATGTCAGCTGGGATAGGCTCCAGCCCCCCCCGCGACCCTCTGAGGATAAGCGCTATAGATAATGGATGGATGTTCCAGACCGCTGACCATATAGAACATTTACTCACTGGACCTTGATTTAAACAAAAAAAGTTTGAGCATTATTGATATACACTACTGGTACACACAACAAAATATAGCATTTTTCAAATCCTGTTCCTTTTCATTGCTTTAAAAACAACTTACAATATGTCAATAGCACTAACACACAAGTTAGAAATGAATCCCCCAACCTAACTGATAAATGATGCTAACAGTTTTGTTGGCATCATTTATCATTATCAACAGTTGCTGCTTGTAGAATAAATATCTGTGATTTGTGGCACGATTTATCAAATATTTGCATGTTTTTCTCCATTGTCTTATATTTCACTCCAAATGTTAATAGACTCCCAGGCTGTAGCATTCACCCTTTCTTACCACTTTCTTTTGTTATCTGTTTTAATTGTGGAGCAACAAAAGTTGTCATCTACGTTCGCGAAATAGCTGTTGCAACATCTTGAACTACATACGATTTAACACTTGTGAAATCACACACTTTACTGTTGATGATGACGCTAAGGAGGAGGTTTAAGGAGACTTTGGGGAAACACTTCACACAAACACACTTTCACAACACAGGTACCTACACACACGTCTGTACACTCCCATAGACAGACTACAATGGCATCTCCAAACTTCTTCCAGTACTTCTATAAGAACTTTTGTTTCAAACAAAAACTGTCATCCATCATAGCATTAATGTTGGATTCTTATTTAGGATTAAAATGTGCTCAAATCTCCTTCGAGTCTGGATACTGGGGAATTATTTACTCACCCTCTTACCATAAAACTATAGAAATGTTTAGAAAAAGAAGGATTAGAAAATTTCATCGCCCGTTTTTGCTCTCGCTTCTTCTTAATGTAATGCTGGTGTAATCCCTCTAACTTTACTTGTTCACAGTGGCCTGAAAAGAAGATTCTATGACTTCTCTCAGGTTCAGTTCTAAGGTTTATTTCTGGCAGCAGGCAGTCTAATAACACTGTCAAATAACACAGAAATCAATGTGGTTAAATGGTGGTGAAGCTCCTACCCCAGGCGGGAGTTGACAGCAAGCTGAAGGGTTTCAGCGCTTTCACACAAATTTACATTGTCTGATATTTGTGTTTATCGTAAATAGCCACAAACCCATTTTTTATTCATCTGCAAAGACTTGCATGATGACAAATAAGAACAATACTGTCAAATGTTATAAATATATCTGCCAAATAAGTGCGAGTAATTTAAAAAATGTTTTTGCACAAGAACAATTTTGGGGGTTCTGGTAGTATACTTACCATTTTGTAAGACTTCATACCTTTTAGTCTGCCATTTTTCAGAGATGCATATTATAGTTTTTTCCTACATTGATATGACTGATATATTTACTAGTTATGCAGATAAATAAAACATTGTCAGGTAAAAATCTTGTTTTGGGGTATCCTGGTGGTTGATTGGTTAACGCAACCGCAATGTTCTCCATTAGATTCCAGTCTTTGTTTCTTTTCTTCGTGCTGTCAAATAAAGACAAAAAAAATCTTAAAAAATCTTTTTTTTAAATGATTTTATCTTTTATTGCCAAAATGTCGACAGCATTGTTTCAGCTTGATGATAAGGCCCGTTTGATATGATCAGAATAGCATTTAATTCTCTATCTGATCTGAAAGCATGAAAATCGCCAAAGCCGGAGATTAAAGTACCACATAGCAAAAACGTGATGAATTGTTGGAGCTTTGCATTAATTCAGGCAGAGCACTGAAGTCTTGCTCACATCAGCTGATCAGCTGTCATTGGCTCATTGATGAGTCATCGGCTCAGCTACCAGCTGATTAGCAACATCCATCACATTTGTGTCATGCAACACAGGTTTTGCTTATTTTCTAAGCTCGGATGAACATGTATGTTTACAGCGATCTCTTATTGCAATACATGTACATGCATTCATTTGACAGACTCTTTTGTTTAAAGTGGTGTACAGATGAGATACAATCCAAGCCAGAGTAAATCTAACTATTCGAAATAAATGGTCAATTCCTTGATGTAAGGGTGTCTGACTGAACTATAATTTGAACCCCTCGAATATATAATAAAGTCACTGTAGATTTCGTACCACTTGGACTTTTTAACTTTTAAATATTGCTTACACGTAAATACATCAATTAGTTACCAGTCTGAAAGAGATCATTCTTTGTAATGAGTACTTTTAAACACTAACCTTATATCCTAAAATAACAGAGAACGGCTCAAACTGTCACAAAACACTATTTATGTCACCTTCGGTGCAGTTTGATTACGATGTGCTGGACGTATCAGGATGAGCTGACAGTTTCAGTGTAAGATACCTCTCCACAGTAATAAAACTGCCAAACTTAAGGAAGAGAAGCTGTAATGAAGTTTGACAAACTTGAGCTGTTTTATAATAACCTTGTTGCTCAGACAGACCTGCTGAAGATGTGGACTTACAGCTCTGAATGCTAACCGTCTTATAATCACACAAAAGGAGCTTTCCATCGCTGCAGTTGTTTTGCAGCGTTTTTTCCTGGTGCACTTAGTGTGGTATTGATCATTGTTGGTCCAAGTCCTCAGGAATCAGCTTCTATTGATTTCACTTCAGTTGTAAGCATCTCTTTCTGACCCATGTCTCTTTACAGAACAAGCACCTTTTCAAACATCCTAACCTCTCTGCTGAGGGTTTACTAAAACATGTCATTGCTGCAGTACTTTCCAAGCAAATTTCCAAAATCAGTTGTACTTTGATCAAAAAAAAAAAAAAAAATGACAGACCACTGTAGCTATTTTCAGCCATTAGCTGTTGGAGACTACATTTGCTCTGGACTGAAACACTGCAGTAGCACAAGAAATATGTATGCTCTGTCAGGTTGTTATATTGAGGATGTAGTTGTGCTTTTAGAGGAACCATTATCATTCATAAAAAGAACCCACTAATAGCCAGAAGATTCAGCAGTGATGATGGTTATTAATAGCTGCAATGCAGTCAGAGTCGATACTGTGTGTGGATGTGAGATATTAAGTAACATGTACATGTCTGTGTTTGTAATCAAGTATGTGTGTGCCAAATGAAAAGACCTCCATTACTTACACTTTAGTTTGAGAATTTATTCTCAACAAAGTGGAGCACAGTCTAATTCTACATCCTGTCTGTTCCTCCTTCAGTCTCAACCTTCCCTTCGTTCGATTGTGCATGCATATGAAACCAAATAGTGTCCTAAAACAAATCTCTGCAATGTTAAGTGACTGTTGCTTGGTCGTCATGGTTACAATAATAAAAATAGGTGGTTAATGTTAGGGAATGACTGTGGTAATTGTTAAAAGAAACCAAGCATTGGAAACACGAAACAAACAGTGTGTTAAAGTCCGACATTTTGTTATTATTATTATCCCTGCACCTATAAATAAGATTGATTGAGTCTCCTGATGTCAGGCTTCATGTCTATGACTTTGTTTGAGGTTTTATTCTCTCTGCATGAGTTGCTTGGTGTTTTCTCAGTATTGTTACAGTGTTTCTCAGGTGTAGTTACAATAAAAAAGTGGTTTCAGTAGTGCAGAATATATTCCTCAGAAACATACATTCTGTCATTCTCTCTACAGCTGCATTAGAAACCTTGAATCTTCAGTAAGAGGAATTGATTGAGGTGTGTTGAAGTTCAGTGCTCTTGGGTACAAAACTCATACGGACTATCTGTGAGCTGTAGACCTTCAAATAGCTGTCCTGGGGACTCCGCTGCAGTGAATCAATAGGCAGTTAATTTCAGGCCACACTCAGATGCTTCAACGGTAGTTCACGTATGGGCCCCTACGTGTAGAAGAAGCAGTTAGTAATCATATATATAATATATATATATTTCTACATTAAAATGTAGTGTAATCTGCATGTTAGAAATCAAAAGCGGCCATTCATAAATTTAAATTTTACTGCAAACAATGAAATTAGATTAGATAAAATCAGATTAGATTAGATAAAATGAAATTAGATTTTAATCATCCTCTGAAGGAGATTCAGCCATTACAGCAACAAGTAATTGTTGTGGTTCCTGCTTTGGGGAAAGGAATTACTGGCTATGTCTGCTGCACCATAAAAAGTGGAATTGAAGTCCACAGAGTACAAATGGCCACTGCAGCTGGTCTTATTTTTCTGCTAGTAAGATAAAGTTTGATAACAGCGCCTTTTATAGACTCTGAAAGGGTCTGGGTTAGACTAATCTTGCCCACGACAGACTTATGACCCTCTGGCCTAAGTGATTCCTGGAGCAGCAGGTCATCTATTGGGGTTCAGCTTCACTCCTTCCTTGTGGGGATGAATCAGGGTGGAGTCTGAAGTGGACTGAGGTAACACCAGCAGGGCTAAAGAGGACATGCTATTTCACTCAGGAAGGGACACTGAATTCCCCCCCTCAACACTTGAGATGTGAATAGCAAGATCGATGTTGACAGCTGGTGTGGTGCAGTTGTCTGAATTGATATCCATTGCTGTTAAGGTGTAATTTCAAAGGTGTAGACAATTGGGAGTGTTTGAGTTCAAGTCCAGGCGATTTGGAGTATATAATATAAAGGTTAGAGGAAAAAAAGTTTTAAAGCAACATTATGCAAGAATTGGTATTTTTTGAGACTTGGTGCCCTACATTTTTCAGTACAATTCAGCCTCATGGACAGCTGCATTTGTTGACAAGCTAAATGATTTGGATTTGGTGGGCTGACTTGGCTTTGTGATCAAAAACTAGTGACTCGACAACTTTGTTAGCACAGCCAAACATCAAGCAAGTGCAACAAGATAAGACATAGTAAGCCAGCTAATATTACTCACTAGCTCAACAGCAAGAAGGCCAGCTCAGCGTCTGTCCTGCAGCCTTTTATTTCTCGAAGCACTCGCTAACGACTAAAAGCCAGTCCAAGATTTACTCTTGTCCTGTCTTTTGCTCGGTCACTCTGTCGTTTTCTCTTCTTAGCTTCCTCCGTCAACGTCCTCTTCGGTCTCTTCGTCTCTGCCATGATGTCCGTACTGAGAATACCGAGCTAGACCCATGTGTGACGCAGTGCCGCACTACTCGCGGGCGATCGTACCCTCTCAACCCAAGTGACATAGTGCAAGAACAGGCATTCAGGGCGCAGAGTGGGAATGAAAGAGGCGCCATTCTCCCTATTATAAGTCAGTGTACCATCAAAATGATTTTGAAGCTGTTATTTTAAGGTGCATAATGTTGCTTTAAGTTATTATCTTATATGCTGTATGTCCAGTATCATGACTTGGTTAAGTGTTTGTCTGTACACATGCACTGCTCAGTGTGAGTTCTGTTGACGGCAAAAACAAAAATAACAAAATACCTCCTTGAATAATCACCTCATCTACCTTATCTCCCCTTATCCAAACCTTTTCTACAGTGTCAAAGAAAGAGTCAAGCTGTGATGGACTGACAGCAGCAACAAAGGCTCAGTATTATTCAGAAGTTTGAGTCGGTTTAATGATGCTCCTCTCAGAAAAAGTTAAACCGTGTGAAGAACCAGAGGGTGACTATGGAAGGAAACCGACATTTTCTGCTGTGTTTAACATACTTTATGTAATTTAGATACAGAGCATTCACCTGTTAGCACAAACATTTCTGCATAATACTTTATGAAAACTTTTTAAAATCATTTTACAGCCGTCATGATCCTCGGTGTTAAACGTCACATTTTCCTGAATGTTAAAGATATTGTTCACGTTCAGAAGTGCCGTCTCAAAGGCTCTACAAACAGGTAATCAAACCAAAAATATTTCCTGTAAAGACATCAATCTGTTAATACTGTTTTTAACTGCTATAGTTTGTGACGACCGTGTATGCGTTCAGCTTTAACACCTCTGCACAAACACGCTGATGGCTGTTGGAGCGCCCAAGATGCTCTCTGCTGCACCTCGGGGGATGAGATGGAGGCTGAAGGTGCTCCATAGTTGCATCAGCTCACTATAAATAGGGTGGTGGAAAATGAATTAAGTCCCTTAATGGTTTAGTGGGATCACTAATGTATTGCAGCTGTGAAAGATGTGTGAAGCATTATGGCTATAGTTATAATTATGAGAAAAAAACGCCAAACTTAAATACATATGTGTTAGTTCAAAATGTTTAGGGGTTGCTGTAAATCTTTGAGGCAATTGGAATTGATTGACTGGTTTATACTCATGCTTCATTCAGCTTGTAATCATGATTTTAGAATTTAGTTAAAATAACCTTTCCTTCAGAAAAACTGTTACATCTGCACCTGATAATTTAATTGATCCTACTTTAAGCATTTCATATCAAACCAAAACATGACACAGCTTAATCCTCTGTGCCATAGACCTCTATCGCAAAAACAAAAACGAGCCACACTGGGTGACGTCTTCCTTGTAGTTTATTTTGAGTCAATCCCACATATACTTTCCTGCTGCCATTAATACACATTGGAACACCACATGCGTATTAGTCCACAGATGAAAATAAGTGAGGTTTGCTAAAACTACAGTGCCCAGCTGCAGTAGGACATTTTTTTAACCTACCTTAAAAATGAAACAATTTATTTCTGACCCATTTTTGAAGATTTACGTTTTCAATAGGATGGGCTTAGGGCTGACTGTCACAAACAGAGGAGGGAAGTCGGAAACTATTGAGAGACTGACGTACACACTGTTGGTTTTGGTGTTTTCATGGGATTTGTTGACAAGAAGACAAATGTAGAATAAATCAACCGTGGTCTTTAAGTTAACAAGGCAACAGCAGTACCGCTTCCATGATGTAATATTGATAATGAGCTGATTGGCCTATTTGTTTCTGCTCTCTCCTCAGTGAGTCCAGATGTGACCGGTGATCACAAACATCATCATCATCATTATCCACCTGCAGAGGATTCAGAAATGGAGGGCAGATCCAGGAGCCTCGGACTGACCGGCGCCATATGGGTCTTGATATTGCCTTGCTTACACGTGCTCCTGGCCTTGTAACAGCTGCCTTTTTGCAGCATGAAACTTTTCAAGACTTGATTTCAAGCTTATTTATCCCGAAATGAAAGGGCCAGTGGACGTAATGAGCTCCAATATGTAATGGAGCACCACTTCCACACAGTGCAGGACATGGTAGGAGTGAACACTAATGATCGTGTGGAAATTACAAGACACTGTGGCGTATATGAAAGACAGAATATGGTTCAGCTTTGCAAATATTAATTCTTTTTTTATCAGTTACCTGGCATTCATTAACACTAATAATGACTTATTTATAACAGAAGGTGTCAAAACTAAATACAGCATATGTTGTAAAAAATTTGGTAATAATTTAATTGCATTTCTGCACATGAAAAAAATAAAAATAAATAAATAAATATATATATATATATATAAATTTGCTTCTGCATATCACACTGTAATGCACTGTACACAGTCGTCGTACTTCTTTTAAATGTGGTTTTACAACAGCTGTGAAAGGATTCAAGTAATCTAAAAGGTTACATTTGATGTTGTGTTTGAAATAGAAAAAATTGCCGTCTCCACACCTCTTGCAGTTTCAAAATTTGTACAAGCCCAAATTAAAATGGCCTCTTATTCTTATACCATCCTAAGAATCCCTTCTGTGTATAAACCATGTTTTTTTACAGAATACATACAAAAGTGCTTCAGATCATTGTAGAAAACCAGTAAGCTCTCAAATATGTACTGTATGTTCGTCTGCTAATAGGAACAAAAAATAATTAGATACATCTGCTTCTCTTCACTTGTAATAGCTGCCATGCTGTCCAGAGTCCATTTAATTGGTATATTTCAATGGCAAAATTGACCTGTTATGCTGCTGCTGAGAGAAATGGTGAAAGGAGAGGGGTGGGCAAGTGAGGGAATTCATACTCCTTTCTTCTTTAGAAATAGATTAGTTTCCTTAGGAGTCTATTATCATCTTTCAAACTCAATCCTCCTCTGCCTCCCTGGATGGGAGCTGATAGCTCCTGGAGCCACTGGTGAGGAAGAATCCAATTGCTTCTACCTGCTACCTGGCTGCATACTGCTGGTGTGTTGCAGGCAGGTTTCTGTGCAGAGAAAAGGAAAATGATTTGTTTCACATACGCCATGCATGTCTGGTCAATGGCTGAGAGAGTAAAGTACTCAACGGTGCCAAAATCGGTTCTTTGGCTCACATATGCTGGGGAACTACTTGTAGAGCTAAAAAAAAAATCATCTTTTGAAATGCTGCAGAAGCCAAAATTATACTCCTTATAACCAAATGTCACTATTCATATGCAGCATATTTACGTGTATACATACACACCACGGAAATAAACAAGAAAAACATTAAAGCTGCTACTGAAAGTGTAAAAATTAACTGACACATTCAATAAAACAGCTTTTTATTTTCCATCCAAAGGTACAATCTCCTCAGATACTCTGTTTGATCATATATGATCATTTTTAAAAGGCTGCCACCTTTGTCACGCTGCAGTTCTCCTAAAGCATGCATAGACCAGGTTAGACTTTTATCATGATTCAAGGCTGTTTAAGCATCTGAACCACTCGAAAAGCTTGGAGCTTTTCCAACTACAGTCTGAAGGTTTATAAATGATAACTCTGAGATTCATTATACTCATTATTTCTTACTGTACTTTGAATTTAATGTCTTGTATATGAGGCTTTTTGACAATAGTCAGTGTTTTACAACCTTAATACAGTTGTTTAACTGCTCCCCCAAACCAATTATATCACAGGTTGGCACCATCAAAGTCAGTGCTATTGTCATTTGAACTGTGTTAATGACACGATTAAACAATAGTGTTCAGTCTCTAACTAGATAACAGGCAGAAGGCACAGAGATGAAGGTGCCTTCAGGCTAAATATGGCTAGATGTCAGGTTATACTGGTTCTCCTGTACTTAAAGGAATTCAATTCAATGTCTTGTGTGATTATTCTCACTACATATTGAGATCCAGAGGAGGGAGGAAAGGGGCCAGATGCTAATGATGATGACGCCAATGTGCACCCACATCCAGACAGGTGTCATCCTGCAGGCATTGCAATGTGTCAGAACCTCTTGAACAACGTGTTTACTCTCCGATATGCTGTTCGGAGAGTGAATGTGTTCCTTTAATACATGCAGCTCTATTTAGACTCAGACTGTGATTTTTTATTTTTTTTTCCTGCAAGAATTTCTTTTTATACAACAGTCTTTAAAGGAAAACAACTTTTTATTAATAGTCCAGCCGTCCTTTTACTAAATAACTAAGTTCTTCTCACTATAACTGAAATTTAATTTCAAAAGACAAAATTTAGGATAATTAATCAGAGAATGGTGTACATTTCTGTTTTGCCCATTCTATAATATATACTAGATGATGTGTTAATAGTTTTTTTTAATAAAATAATGAAAAATAAAGATTATACAACAATTCCTGATGACCCTTGGCGAGCTTCTTTCAGTGCTGATTTGAAGTAGTTACTGTGTGCAGCAATCCAATACATGAAGCCATTTTGGTGAGAAATGTCATCCTGTTGCGGCATGATGTGGAGCCCCTCACTCTGCCACGCTGTCCCTTTATCTTGGCACCTTGAATTTGTGATCTCACCCTTTGGGTGACTGTTGGTGAGAGTTGGAACAAGGATTGAGCGGTAAATTGAGATCTTTGATTTACAGCTCAGCTCTGGCTGTACATTGGCTGAGAGGACAGTGTCAGTGTCCCTAACTGGCAGTCGGTCTCACTAGTGAAAAAGACACCACAATACTGGAGCAGCTGCTCCCTACTTACCTGTACTGAGCTCTGCCTCCAGTCCAGAGGACGTGTCTGTCAAATGTTGGTTTTCCACAAAGTGCTTTGTCAGCAGCTATCAATAAATGGTACATCTAACGACAGCGCTAGTGCTCGATGTTTCAGTCACTGATTTTACAACTTGTCGTGTTGTAAATTTTTAGGAGCACCAAAATTTGATGGTGCTATGATCTTAGAAGATATATTTTATGAATAAAACACTAATTTCAGGTGTTGCTTTATTCCACAAATTTTAACAGGAAATCATGAGATTTGGTTTTATATTTTTCTGCCCTAGAACTGATAAAGTCCCAAGAGGTCGGGAGCTCAATGTTATCTTTACTGTTTATCTTTGCTGTTAGCTTTACTTAGCATTTCAGATGCAGGGGTGTCCCTTTTTGCCACTAACTATAATGTGTTGCTTGGCCTGCATGTGTGCATTTAGCCTACAAGCCACTAAAGAAGACCATCCTACCTATGTACAGTGGAACTAGAGGATAGTTACAGATGCATTATCATGGCTCTGATCATGATGATTCTTTCTAAAAGGCTCACTAATCTAAGCACTGGATAATTCCATGTAACATGTTGAAATATTTTTCAAGAATGATTGAAGTCAAACCACATCAGCAAATCAAAATGACTGAATGTCTTTGGTGCTCAGAGTGCAGTTATTCTTTGTAGGAACTTTTTCATTACTGGTAATTGGGAGTTGGGAAACCTGGACAGTAATAGGAGAGTGTTCACTTCCCACACAGAGACCACGAAATGAATGGTGATATTAATGGACTCCTACATTTTAAAAGGGAGATAGAAAGGTATGTTTTAATAGCTCTCATTGCAGTAGTTTCTCTGCGTAGGAGTGAGTCCAATTACAATACACTTCAAAATGACTCTGAGGTAAAGCCTCAGATAGTATGAAGCGTTGTCTTTGGAGTCTTTTATGTCTGCATACTGAAGAAGGGCTCCTGGGACCTTCTAAGGAGAATAGTGCTGAGCTCTGCTTAAACGTATACAGAGATTAATTTCATATTCGCATCGAGGTTTCTGTTTCACTCAAAATTATTACTGTGACCTTGACAATGACTAACGTTTAGCTTCAACTTAGACAAGGGCTTTAATCATCACAGTGCAGACGCAGACAGGGCTTTGTATCATTCTTAGAGGTATTTATGGTAAAGCCAGTGTTTTCAGAAGCTTAACTCTGCACACAGGACATGCCTTTCAATGAGTCAAGGAGATAGATTGTGAAATATGAGTGACGTCATTTTTAACTGAGGAAGGATTATTACTACAGTAACATTGTAATGTCTAAATGGTATTATCGTCAAGTTAATTTAATTTAATGTGTTTAATAATGTTTTTTTTTCTCTCCACATCTCCCCATGCCGCAGTCAGTTGTAGGCCTGTTGGCCCACCACGTTCATCCAGACTGAAATATCGCATGGAACGTCATGAAATTTAGCACAGACATTTATGGTCCCCAGAGGATGAATCCTACTGACTTTGGTGATTCCCTGATTTTTCCTCTAGTGCCACCACCAGGTTGACATTTGTGGTTTTGAGTGAAATACTTTGATGGATTTCCATAAAACTTGGTTCATGAACAACCTCAGGATGAATTCTAATAACTCTGGTAATCCCTCACTTTCCACCTAGCGCCATTGTCGGGTAAAATGTGTCCAGTACTTTTTTTTTATGACCAAATACCTACAAAACTAACGCCGCTCCATTCAGCCTCAGCTGTACTTTGTATTTGGTGCTAATCAACAAATGTTAGCATGCTAACATGTTAAAGTAAGATGGTGAACATGGTCAACATTATAGCTGCTGCTAAACATCAGCATGTTAATGTTGTCAAGGTGAGAATGTTAGCATTTAGCTTAAAGCACTGTTGTTCTTAAGTACAGCCTCACAGAGCAGCTAGCCTGGCTGTTGACTCTTACTCTTACTACTATTTTAAATGTCTGAATAGCATTAAAAGCAAATCAGTTTACAATAATTTAATGTGTTTTATCACTTTTTTTTCCAGCTATAACTTGTTCTTGATGTATTTTCCCATTTTTCTAAGGAAAATGTGAATCACAAAAGTGTGTGTTTGAATCTCAAGCATTGCAATGTTTTGGGAAGTGTTCAGCTTACTCACAGGTCTGAGGTCTGTGTAGCACTGTGTGAACTTTTAGTTAAATCCCTCCTACGCACACACACATAAATACAATTGCTGTTACAAACTGAAGTGGGGAACAGTAGTACTGATGCTAACAGGTGTAGCTCAGGTCAAGTGCTGCTGTTGACCTGTTCAGTGTAAAAATACAGAGACATTATGGATAATCACAGATATATTTTACTGAACATCCACAGCTTGGATCTGACATTAAGGTTAAGAACCTGCATTTATTCATGACTGCGCTGTATCATTTCTATTATTCATTTACTTCATTTTTCATTTTCAGACAGAAAGAGAACAGTCATCGTCAACGAACACCATACTGAGCCACCCTGCTGTCCAATAGGTGCTTTTTACATTTCTTGATGTGTGTTTTCAGACATTAATGGTAAGCTGAAGGCACGGCCCAATGGGGGACACACTCACGCACACACCCTACCACTCAGAGATAGCAGCCTATGCCTTCTCACTCTCTTGTTTTCTGTGTTAAAGCCATTTTTTTCTCTGAGAATGGAGTAAACAGTCCCATCAGTATAGTGTTTTCCTGCTGTCTACCCACCCATTGCTTCCAGATTATCAGACAGGACTACAGCACAGGTTTCACAATAAATCCTCTCATCCCTTCCCTCCCTGGCTTTCCTCTTCACTAATCTTCTTTTTTTCATCGCTCTGACTTTCCTCCTTGCTCTTTTGCTACTTACTCTCCTACTAAGGTGAAGTTTAGTGTCACAATACAATATTTTACTGTTTTTATTTTCAATCTTTCATTTTCACTAACATGCCCAAAAATGATGGGTGCATATTACTATAAAATGGAACAATTCTAGCTAATAGCTAAAATAAAGCTAATATAAATTACATCTATTTATATGCCTTATATTGTATATCAGCTTCATTTATATCAGCTGCCACAGCATCAGTCATGGGTGTCTGCCAATTCGACCTGAAATCTAAATTTGGCAGACTTGCTGGGACGTGAGCCATGAGTCATGAGTTTATTCTCCATGAGCTGAGAGCTGGGATCAGGTGTGAGGATAAGTGACCATAAATAAGCTCGAAATATGTGTGCAGGAGTCTAACATTTATGAAAATGTTATTTGATGTACTGCTGTGGTGTGAAGTGAACCTCCTGTCTGGTTTAAAAAAATAAATAAAATAAAATCTAGGACAGTTAAACGGGAGGCGTGAAACACCAGCAGATGACATAAAAAGACAAAATTGGAGAACATGGAAAAAATAAAAATATATCCTTGGCACAAAAAAAAAATCAGTTTGTGATTTGTCTATGAACCAAATAAGGTTATTTACCATTCTGTGCAAATGTATAAAAACAAATATTTTTCGCCTTTTATAATTTTCAGAACAAAGAGACAAGTAACATCAGAAACTGAATGATTCCTTCCTGATGTCCCTGAAGTCTGGAGAGGAGACTGTTGTCCTCTTCATCTTCATCGTCTTTATCCCCATGTCTGCTCTTGGAGGGTCGGTTGGCCACACAGTGCGATACTGCAGAGTGTGCGGCACACGGTGAGATGATAAGGCATGCTGTCGCTAATCCTTGAAATGTGAAAAATCACATGTGCAGTAAATGCTTTCTGGTTCAGGAGGGAGGAAAAGATTTAATTACTCTTCCCCTTGTTTACACCTTATTGCTAAAAACCCCAAAATGAGTTCATTAATAGATTATAATTATTAAAGAAGCTCTTGACATATTTCACTAAGTGTTTCTGTATTGCTTTGTCCTGATCTAAATCTTTTGTCCGTGCAACAGCTTTAGCATTACCATCATCACTTTCAATACTGTATTGGGAGAAGAGTTCCATTTTATTTACTGACCTACTTATCACAGCTCCCACAAGCATGGCTGCCACTACTAAGAGCATCCCCATCGCCACTGACCCATTTGCCAGACAAGCCAACCTTCAAAATTTCAAATTTTCAGATCACATAAGTCATGCTTAAATCTCCTCCCTAAAATTTCTCCTCTGCGCTGCACACCAACGCCTAATAGCCCCCTCTTCCAATTCCCACCCACTTCCTTTTCCCATAGTTGAGTCTGGTGCAAGGTGGGTGTCCCGTTTAACATAAGAACTGACTGAGGTCTGACACATCCTCTCACTGCATCCAGGGCGGACGTACTGCCAGTTCCATTTATGACACAAGCCGGTACATTATTCATGCTTCTTAATTAGGTGGTGAAGCAGCAGCTTAGACTGGTGAGACATTCAGTAGATCAGGGTCTTGGATGGCACTTTCAGCATGACTTTGTCACTGCGCACACAAGCAAACATGATAAGAAATGGCACTGTGACAGCGGCTGGAGAGGATGTGGTATTTTTAGCTGTAAGCGGTGATATTATTGAGAACATTTACAGAAAGGCGCAAATGAGCACAGGGTACTCGTAGAACATCAGTGCACACAGAGCGAAACTCACATTGAAGATTATGAATATTATACAGGATATTAAGTACACCTGAAGATAAACAGGTTACATTAACTGGCTGAATGTTTGCTCTTCATGCTGCCAAGTCAGAAAAAACATGAACTGAAATTTGTAGAAGAAGAGTACATGATGATTTTCTATTTGACATTATACAGTTGGCATGCATGTTCTTAATGGACCACTGCATGAAAAGAGTCAAATCTGGAAGAGGAAACAGCAGCAAACACCAGACTTTTGGATGCCATTTTCAGAAAAGCCTGTGTTAAATAAAACACCACAGGATACATACCCTGCCAGGAAACATTTTCACATCTTAGCCATTTACATTTTACACCTTAGTGTCAGTCTAATGGTCTTCCTTATTAGTCACTAGATTCAAACTTTAACTTTAGGCTGATCCATGGACAGTCATTAGCCAGTTACTTGGTAACAATCGGTTTTGCAAGTTTAATTTAGATTTTTGTATGTAACCAATGAGATTTATTTAGAGATTCAAGTGATTCTTCATACTGACTGTGCACACTTAAGCCCAACTTTTAATCTTTTCTAATTTCTGTCTGACTTTTTGTTTTACCTTAATTGGAATTTTATTGTAATATGCTGCAACAAGTGATCATTTTCTAGATTCATTGTTTAGTCAAAAATAGTAAAATCACAATTTCTCAGAGCCCATGGTGACGTTTTCAAATGTTCAGTTTACAACTATATTAAACACATTTAAGAAGCTGGAACCAGAGAATGATTCAAGTCTTTGTTGAAAAGTAACTTAAAAAATTGATCAATTAACAAAATAGTTACAGATTCATTTTCTGCCAATAATCAATTAATCGACTAATCATTTCAGCTCTAATTGTAATATTGTTGTTAGATTAAAATACATAATTGTAAGGAGGAGAATGGATGTTTTTCCTTTTAACATACATAATGGTTGTTATGGGCAATTATTAGCTAGTTAAAATGTAGTAACAGTTCTGTACGTCTGTATTGTGATAATATTCATTTATTCATGAATATATCCAAAAAAAGGCTGAACACTGGCTGCAAATGTTGTATTTTTAAAGCCAACTGATCTGGGCTGCTTTGGAAGCTAAGCCTTTTTAGTTTCCTCTTGTCAGAGGAGAAAAAAAGGCAGCTATCTGTACCTGCTGGCACTGGAGCCATATACCTCTGACATGGTAGTATGCAGAACCTTGTTTCTTTTACTTTTTGTCCCAGAGTACATCAGTGTGGTGACAGGCCCCACATCCACTGCATGGACTCCCTAGATTCCTCTCTTTTTCAAGTCAAGTGGTGGGTCAAAAGGGATAAAACCGTTTTCTTTCTCTTCTCTGATACATGCTAATACGCTGTCGGTCAGTACTGAGGTGGTAAGGCCCTCGGGGAGGGTTTTGCACTGAACTATTTCTTGTCTGTAGAAAGATCAGGGAGGGTAATCTCTGTCTCTGCTATCCAGGACTGTTCTGCTGTGTAATTCAGTCTTTATCCTAAATCCGGAGAGAGAAAGACAGCCGAGAGAGAGAGACCATGAGAGATAGAGGGAGAATTTATTTAAAAACCTCTAATGTGCGAAACAGGGAAGAAAATAGTGTATTTGCAAAAGTAACATGATTGCACAGGGGTTAGGGCATTGATAAGGGGACACTTTCAGATGTAGCTATGGAAATACATATTCACAAAGACTCTTTTCCAATGTAATATTTTAAATGAGTTATTTTAGCAGACTTATCGTTCTGAGCCCTTTAAAGACAATAAACACTGCCGACCAAGGTCATACCAGTATCACAGGAACCAGGTGATTGTGTTGGTGTATTGAACCTGCTGTGTTGGTTTTGAGGTGAAGTGCAAACACACAGAGTGGGTGGAGAAAACCCCAGCATCTGGTCTTTGTTAAAACATAAAGTACAACTTTTTTTTTTGGAAAAGCAGCTTTCTAATGAAGCTTGTCCAGAGAGAAGATCTGATATTTGAGAGCCACTTTGAAACTTATTTATGTCTTATTATACAGTACTGGGTTGAATCCATTTAATTGCTCAACTCTTGTGGGAGTGAAAATTGAAAAACCAAGGTTTAATTTCATAGGTCTCTATTTCCAAGGGATTTTTCACCGTCTCCAAAGCCCTCGCACCATTACTTGTCATGTAAAAAGCAATTACAATCAGTGCTTGGATGAAATGTGTCATCAGAGAATCCATTAACAGTGTCCTCAGACCTTAATATTTACAGTCACCACCCTACTTTCAGAGGCAACACTGAGTTTTATGAGTTGTGAAGGACAAATAAAAGGCATTGGTCTCATTGTCAGATCTGTTGTGTTAGGCAGTCTATTTTAGGCAATTATGATTTCACAAAGATATTTATTGCAGTGCTATTGTATTACATTAAATTATACAAGTGTTCCTGTTGTGTCCAAGCCTTGTGTCTGACACTAAGTAAAGCTCAGTGCTCATACATTACAGCTATTTAATTAAACTCGTGCTACTACTATAACTGTGTGGGTGCAGTAAAAACGCTCTTTAAAAACGAGTGTAGGGAAAACAACATTAGATTGTAACTGACAGTTGTCTCTCTTTAATGCGACGATCACCAATACAAATAAAATTCTACATGCTCAAGCTCGGTCTTAAAGGAATAGTTTGTCATTGTGGGAGGTACATTTATTAACGCTCTTGCTGGGAGTTGGATGAGAAGATTGATACTTTGCATGTAAAGTATGAAGCTACAGCCAGCTTCCAATTAGCTAAGCCTGGAATAAACCTGTCCAAAGATAAATCTGCTGAGCAGTGCCTCACAAACTCACTAATGAATGTTGTTGTATTGCCTGGCAACCGCACATTGACGACAAATCTCCACGAATGTTACGTGTTATGGTTAGGCTTATGACAGATAACTGGTTGGGTGCAGGTTAAGGTGAGGTGAAACGCATATCGACAGGCAAACGGATTTCGACACCTTGCAGTTCTGCTCTATAAAACACTCACTATATGCAATTTGTATGTGACTCTAGAAGAAGAAGAAGAAAAAGAAGAAGAACTCTTCCTCTGGGCAAATTCCCAGAAACAATACAGACATGACCTCAGTGTCCTGAATCACTGGTTCCCAACCCTTTTGCCTGTTGTGACCCTTAAAACAAAGCTACGTCCTCTAGCACCTTGTCATCACAGTCCACTTATGTCTAAACTTAGAGACCAGTTCACCCTGAGAATTTCTCCGTATACTTTCTTCATTTGTTTTATTTCATCATTTCATTACTTAAATTGATTCAGTAATTCGTTAAAGGAAAAAAAAACCCATCTTGTGACCCCTCAGATTAACCTGGCATCTGGAACCACTGTCCTAAATGTTAACTACAGCCCTGCTCAAACACACAGATGATCATACAGCTCCTCAAACATCACAGTCAGACCATTACTCACTAAGAGTGCACCCATCTGTTCTTTGATATGTCAGTGTGTGGAGTGCTGCATAAATCATCAGTGAGACAGTAAAATGTGAGTTGAAATAATGAATGAATTTCCCGATGGTCTTTCAAGTGTAAAAGTATTTGCCAACACCCACCATATCATCTCTTCGGGTTACTGGTAACACTATGACCTGCGTGCCAGAACAGAAACTACTAATTGCTAAAATGAATAGAAGTCTAAAACCGCCCAGTTGTGTGAAAGTTATTTAGATATTCAGAATGCAAAGATAAAACGCAGAACAAATGGTTTCAATTAATTTTTTGTTTAAAACTGTGCCAGCAGATCAGATGGTGCTGCTGCAGTTACAGCACCCATACTGTATTTCTCCAGTGCTACAGTCGAGCAGAATTCATTCTTTTTCCAGTCACGGGGGATTTGCCAAAAGCAATCCAAAATTATCAAGTGGTTCCCGCAGAAAATAAACTCAGCTCTGTTTTTGAAATCCATAAACTTTTTCTATTTCGTCTGGAGTTTGGCCCTTTCACTCCGCTTTTCCATAATTGAAGCACATAAATAATTGTACAGACAGAAAGAGAGATTGTAATGAATAATTCTGGTTCAGATGTGAAGCCGTTTCGTCTTGTCCCCATTGCTGTTGTCATGTGAAAATGAATAAATGGATGATTGGGGGAGCTACTAAGACGTATTGAATGTGGCAATGCAGTAAGCCTTTTTGTCTTTGTCTTCTCTCTCAGACGTTCTGCTGCCTCCCCTGACTGACAAAACGTGACGCAGAGCCAAGTTTGACAACTGATAGATTACAGGTAGCAGTTAATACATTACTCTCAACTGGGCTCGACACTACCTGTTGTCTTTCTCTTTCACCTAATCTGTTGGTGGGGGAGGGTGCGTCTTCACCTTTTGTGCACTGAGCATCTATAATCTGCTGCAAATATTGTAACACATGCATGTTAGAGGAAAATATAACGATGGACAAATAGATGGTAGAAATGTAATTACCTACATATACAGTCATTTTTAAAGAGACTTGATAAATATTGACAGCAACATTTATATTTACAGGCAGTATATTTCAATATGTAATGTAACCCAAATGTAGCAGAAAATGATCAGTGATAACACATTCAGTGTATTACAATATAACTTTTCATTCAGTTTGAATGTTAAACTCCCAGTGCCACATTAAGTCTCAAAATATATCCCCACTGAGTTCAAAGTAATTTGTGAGAGTTCGCCCTGTGTCAAAAATGACAGAAAGAAAACCGGTGAGAAAAGTAGATGATTTGTATTGAGATGATGCAAATTAGCTCAAAGACAAGCGATAAAAGAGGCTGTTTCTTTATTAGGGTTCATTAGTTTTCATGCAGTAATGATTATTTTAAAGAAAGGGATCCATTTCATAAGCAGCTGTCTGTAATTTAGCCTGGAACTGTATTAGCTCAGCTTCTCATCACGCTGTCTAAAATGCATTAGCATCTAAAAGGCGACCTCCACTATAATCTGCTGTTTTAGTGGAGAGCACAAGTTCGAAATGTGGCGTCTTGCATTGTAGTCTTGCCTCAAATTCTATGGTTTCTGTGTAAATATTTTCACACAGATCCGACACAATCTGCCATCTCAGGTTTAACCACAAGTACTCACAAGATCTCACATATCTTAAATAGAACTAATTTCACCTCTGTCACTGAGCAGTTCTCAAGAACTTACAAGGTCATTTGAAGTGATTTTTCTTTCCGACAGAATATTAAAATATCAAAAGCTACTAAGGTATTGACATTCTTCGGAAGGTCTGTTAAAGAGCAAGCCACATCTCTGCTTTAGAAGATACACTGGAGTAGTTGTGTAAAGTGTGTTAATTAGCGAGTGATTGTGAAATGTCAAACATGCAACTACATCACATTACATTCACTTCAGGGTTACTCGGAGCCAATTTATAGGACCATGAAAACCATGCATCTCCAGGTTAGGTGATGGAGCTTTTTCACAGAGGACATTTTTGACATATCACAGGTGTAAAATAATAAAATAAATGCTAATGGCTTAATTCCATTTAGCTGCTTCAGTTTCAGGGTCCTGGTAGTGTGCATGCTGGCTCACTGTCACACTGTCAGGGCTTACTGGAGCACTTGAATAGAACAGAGCCATTTTTAATATTATTAGTAACACCTGTGCTTTTCCTACTATGACAAGTCAAAATGTCTACTGTGAAAAAGGCCTGTTTGTCCCATTATGTCTTAAGTTCTCCTGAAGACATAAACCCTTCAGAAAACCTTTGGATTATCTTAAAAATGCTCAGTCCCCAAAATAGGATTGTTTTTCTTTTCTCTTGGGTGTTTAAATATTTTTCTTGTTGTGATTGTGAAGCATATTGATATTAGACATTGATGATGATACATGCATAGTTATTGTAACACGAATTACAACATACAAAGGGACAGAAATGACAGAAGAACAACCTCCCCTCCAGCCACATTGAGCACTACCCAGTAAATATAAAGCATTAAGTAAATGTATTAGGTCTTGTGATGTTATTACCGCAGAGAATGTGGTTCCTTTCCAGATAACAGAAGAAAGAAAGTTTCATCAATTACGTTTCTCTTTCAAAGCATATCAGATTTTTTTTAAGACCGTCCTCCCAAGAAGGACGACAACATCACTCGTTTCCCCCAGTGCCATCCCAAACGACATGTTTACGTTCAAGTGCCAAAGTATTCTGTCACGTACAAATGTAGTAATTGTGACGGGAACAAAAGAGGAAGTAAAGTAATGTTATAGAGCGACAAAGTCTGTGTAGGGAGGAGGTCGTGGTTGACGCATGGGTCAACAAAACATCAGACTTTAACAAGAGAGACGGCCGTCAGTCAACGTTGTTATTTTAAAGCATGACCACAGTCGTTCCATAACCTTAACCACGTGTTTATAATTGTAACGATGACGACGAAGCTCTCCAAACCTTAATGAAGTAGTCATTGTAACTCAAACCACAATGTTTCCCTAGTTATTTTAACCCAAACCATATTCTTTCTATAAACCTAATCTTAACAATAGTGTTGTCACATCTTAAAAGTTCTCTTTTTCAACAGTGATTTGTAACAGGTTTGGAAGGCACAGAAAAATGGTGATATTGTCCAGACGATAGGGGTCACAAAATGATCACAATTTTTTTTTCTCTCGTTTTTAGAAGACTTGGACAAACAATGTATTTTGTCATTTAACTTGGAGGACTTGTTGGGTTTTTTCTAGGTGTAAGGTACTAGTTGTTCCTTGGTCGTTGAGACTGAGAATTCGTTTTTAGCTGTAATTGTAAAACTGATGTTGGGCTGAGAGTGTGTGGCTTTGTGTAAGGGTGGCTTCAGCTGACTGGCATTTATCACATAGAGATGACACATCTGAAAAAAAGTTTATGAAGTTTGGAGTTACGTAATCTGTTTAAAACCTTGAACTGGATTAGACCATGCTTGGCATGAACAAAACAGTTATGCATGTGTCCCAAGCTATTTTTCCATACATCAGCTGATATTTTTACATCCAATTTGTCTTTTCCAATCCACCCTTTCTTTATAGCCTCTGTAGAGGGCAGCTTGGAACTTTGAAAAGCATCGTAACAATAGGGTTGTTTTTCTTAGATCCTGAACAACGGCGATACATGGTTTTCACAGGACAGCAATGATAAATGGAGACACAATAGAGAAAACTACGGTAAACAAAGTAATTTTTTAATAAAATGTTTATTATTACCATTTGTATTATTTTCTGTATACAAGAATGTGTAACAAAAGCCAAATAAGCAATCCAGTTTAGTCTTTTAAAAATGGTAAGGCATGTCTGCTTGTATAACCATCAACTTCAGTTCCCCCATAACACTTTGAACAGCGTGCACTGACTGCGCCGAAAATCTTAATGTGCTCCTTAGTTATCTGATTTTGCAAATCACAACAGTACCACACTCACAGCAAAGTTTTTAGCAAAAGTGCAGCAAACGATTAACATCAAAATGGAGAAGACCTTGCATGACACATTTTGTTCTAAACATTCTGTAAAAAAAACTTCAGTCAACCACAATTTTACTCTTTTTTTTTTCAGTTTTTCAAATGCCAAAGAGAATGAACGAGACAAAAAAAAAAAAGAATATGGCTCACAAACAAATTAAGTTACGCACTGAAGCATCTCAGACAATGATACTTTATGTCTGACCAGGGAAACATAGCTTGTCAGGAGAGAGAGAGGAATACACAAGGCAGTGGAAAATGGCAAACATTCCTCTCGTTGTAATGAGATGTTTGTACCAATACAAGCTCTTTGGAACAAAGTCGACCTACTTCTCTAACAGTCTTTCCTTAATTCACTTTCTTTACTGTATTTCAGGAGCAGCAGTAAAGACCTGCCTTATCCTCACTCATCCAAAACTCTTGTTGTTGCAATCACAGATCTTGTAGAGACGCTTATGGGTGCACTGGACCTTTGTATGGCTGCAGATGTTTACTGAGTTTTTACACTTTGAAAAACGTCGTCATTAAGCCTCAGTGAGGAGGCAGCAGTGCCAAAGCTTAAACAATGCCAGTATCTGAAGCCACACGGCTAACTTCCTGCCTTATTATCGAATGCACACTGCTCTGATTGTTCCGCCTCACTTCCGATCCTGACTCAGAAATATCTGCCCCCACAATGTTTTTTAATACTTGAAAACTGAATTTATATGGCGATATATAACCCACTAACTTGCACTTCTCATCAACTCTTTTCTCTTCCTGTTGTTGTACCAATTATAGAATCACCAAAGCACAAGGATCATCCGAATGCAACTCTGTTACTGCCCAATTGAATCCAATTTTAGGGAACAATATGACGCTGCACTTAACATCAAAACAACAGTGCCGACAAAACATCTATTTGTGATTAGTTCTGCAAGTGTAGATGTATTCTCTGAGAAATGTAAACGTCTGAAGCTAAAATTGAAATATCAGTCTGAGCTTCATCAGTCCAACGGCCCCATGTAACAGACCATGATTTTTACATGAAACCTTCTTCATTACAATTATCCAGGACAGTACTCCTGCGTGAGGAAATCCTAACAGATCAGGAAAACTGTTGCTGCACATCAGGCCTTACAGCCAGTTACTTTAATAGTATTTTATTCAATATTCAGCACATTATAAATAGTTACTGCTGGATGTCCATCCTGTCTAACTACCTCCCATCTGTCTCATCTGTCTGACACACTGAAACAGCACCACTTGGTGCTTTTGCTAATGAAGTGGGTTCAGGTCGGGATCCGTTTACCTCTGCCAAACACAGTTGGGTGGTGGGCTCTCTGTGCTCGTGTAAAGATAACATGATCCAGCAGACGACGCATGAGCCATCAAAAATATCCAAGAGAAAAGTGTAAGCCGTGTAACTTCTGCATACAGCTACGTAAACACTATTTTAGATTTTGAGAGGTTGGTAAACTGTGTTTATGTGTGTTTCGTTTCCACTGGTTCTATCTCACACAGGCTTTGACCTCGAAGGGGCTCAACAGGCTTGTTCAGTCACCCCTTCAGTATGCACTGATAATTGCATGTACTGTTTCGGCCAATCAGAATGGATTCACTGACCCAGATCTTACAAATGCTCATTGCATTGTAACCAAGCATCCCCATAGTGACTGAAAGAGCAACAGGACCAATGAGAGGAAAATGACGAGATGAAGGTGGCCTCTTTCCAGCCCTCAACTTAAGACAGCGACCCAGGGGAGAAAAGGGAGGAGGTCTCCCACTGGTGACCACTTCTCTGCAGATTATGTTTTTGTTGGTCATCTCGCCTGGCTTTGCTGGTGAGTACCTGTTTTCTTTGTTCCCTTCCATTCCTTAAGACCTTCTCAGCTTCCTCTTATCTATATTCCTGAACTGTGTGCCATTCTTATGATTCCTTTATTATTTTATTACTGCTGACCTGCTGTCCTCCTCATCTGTGACTTTGTCGCAGCGGTGACACTGGTTTTGATATTTTAGTAGTGATGTTTCTCATGAAAATCAGCAAAAGAAAATGCTAATTAATGCACATTTCCATCCACTAATGTCATGTGAATATTAGAAGTTGGGCGCATTGAGATAAACGGTTACAGCGTTAAATCTCCAGTCCTGTGCCATTCAACTTTTGTAGAAGAAGAGGGTACAACGAGATGATGGAATTAAAAGAGCGGCACTCAACCCTCAAACGATGGAAAACATGATGGAAATATGGCATTTATGTTTGTTTCATGTATTAATTTGAGGAAGATTACAGTCTCCTCATCGCTCCACACAGGTCTTTTTGTTTGCCGCCATTTTTCGTCTCTTCAGTGCAGCTGCAGTGGATGCTTACGTAACATGCTTCATTTATGCCAACTCTGTTTCCACTGCACTTTGTCTCAACCGTAAAAAACTTTTTTGCGATATTTCGAGTTTTTTACGAATTTCCTGCATTGCCATTCAGGTTTTTTTTAATGCGCAAATTGAAAATGTACATAAATACAGGTTGATCCCTGCATTGGTTTACTGCACTGGACACCACAATGCACTACACTGGACAGTTTGACCTTGGGGAGGACCTTATGTTGATCGGTTCAGCGTTGTCTTTCCTCAGGCTTCGGTTGGATGGAGGCCCGTCGCATTCCCCAATTAAGATTTACGCATCAGTGATTTAATTGTGTCATGCTAGTTTTGGTGGGAGGCTGCTGTTCAGTCACCTTCTCCTAAAGCGGTTTCTGCAGGGAGTGAGGCGACAGAGGTCAACTGTTCTCCCATCTGTTCTGCAGTGGGAGCTTCCTGTGGTGCTTGGAGGGTCTCTCTTGTGAGTCATGTGAGCCCAGTGAGGAGAGATTTCTCTGAAGGTGCTGTCTGTGAAGACAACCATGTTACCGGGGAAAACTCTGTCTACTCTAGTTGTTTGTTCATTTGAAGGGACCACAAAAGCACTGCACTTCACCTGCATGATGCTATTTTCACTCTCCCCTCATGCTGGTGACAGGGCGGGGAAACTCTTGTGTATCATGCTTGCTTTAGTATGCTACGTGAAACATGCAGTCTCTTTGAGATGCTCACAGCAGCTGCTCATTTGTTACAGCGATGGGTTTGGGGAAGGCCCCTGTTGAGACAAGAGACGTGCTTATTGGCTATGTGAAAGCATTTCAGGTGCTTATGAGCTGATGGGATCCTCCAGGCACACTCCAGCATGAGGATGGCTGCCTCAATTGCCCTCTTTTGTGGAACAGTGAACATTTTCCTATTTGTTTGTTTCTACAGTATGCCTGCAACATTTCTGGCACCTGCCTTTTTTGTGTGACCAGAGGTCACGGCCATTGAGTTGTGCTGATGGACTGTAAGGTATTGGTTTTGCTCCCTGAGCCTCTAGAGCCTGTTAGAGGTCGAAGCCTGTAGGAGAATGAAGGTTATGAATAGTAACCCTTGTTTTAGGAGTACAGTCAGAGCCCTCTAGCCTTGGCACCAGAGTTGCTGACTTCGTACATGCCTTTTAAGAAAACATGACCACCTCTATAACCTGTAGCCTGTAGGGTGGAGGTGGGTCTGTTCTGATTGGCCAAACAAGAAGGTGCTCCATATGATGTGAGCGGGTAAACCTGCACAGGCTGCCAGAGGGCTGCGTGTGAGCTCACGGGACCAGGGTTAAAATATGTAACCTTCCATATATGTAATATAAACAAAGGACAAAAACATACAAAATAGATCATAATCATGAATAATTAAAGCATGGGAGCCAAGAAAATAAATGAAAATGTCATTAACGTATACCTAATATCACTAATATACTCTGAGTCCTCTGAGAAACAAAAAGGAAATGTGAAGTTTTTAAGTGCATGTTAAGTACCCAAACAGAAGAGAGTAAATCAGGTAACTGAATATTGTTAGCAGGCAATTGTAGTATAATGGCTTAGTGTTGTTGCGGAAACTCTCCTTTTTTTAATTTTACAGGTGATCAAATAACTTGTAAAAACAATTAAATGTATTAAAAAATGTAGCCATTAGCTAAACCAGTAAGATTACATTACAGTACATTCCAGTGAACATACTGCAACTGTTTTATAAGTACAATACAATCAGTTAAATGATCTGAAAATATAGATCTTCTTTCTCTATGGGGTGGATGTTTCCTGTAGCTTTATAAACTTATGAAGCCAACAAAAATAATCTGTGCAAAGTAGTTCTCTTAGTGCAGTACATTAGCACTTTCTTAGAGATAATCAAATGTGCAACTATAAAGTGGCTGTAAGAACTGCTGCTTCCTGAAGCCACACTGATATGACCAAACAGGAAACCAGGTAAACTGCTAGCACTGTACAATCCTGTACCAACTGGTCCAAAACGGTGTAGCCTGCAATAAAAAAAAAAACAACCCTAAAAAATGTTTTTTTCTTTTGTCAGTTAACATCATTTCCATGCATGCACACAGTAAGACTTTCTCCTTTTGTGTGAGGGGGACAAGACTAATAGGATAAAATGGGTGTTGTCTCATTTTCACATCGTACAAAGGAAAAGAAAAATTGATTCCCCTTTATCCGAAAGATCAGATCAGATGGTTTTCAGCGTCTAAAAGAGAAGCATGTTTTTCAAAACCCACTTTAGAATAATGAGAAAACACCACATTTTCTTTTTTTTTTCCAGAGATGTGAAAGCTGGTTCAGTGATGGCACCGAGCATTCTTTGGGGGACGAGCAGGATGCAGCACTGCACTCACTTCCAGTCCTACCATACCACACAGTAAGCCATTCTCAACAGGTTTCCAGGAGGTTCTACATGTCCAGTGAGGGAACAGCCGTAGAACTTGCTGTTAACCATACTGTACGTAACAGTATAAAAGTCAGTGATCAGGCCACACTCATGTATTATCTCCATTGAGTCTGCATTGCCCAGAGTGGGAGTGTGAGGGCCACCATCACCAGCATTAGGGAGGGTCCGCGGGAAAGTGACTTGCCTGCGGCGGCTGCTGCTGCGCGTTCGTCACTTCTGTCAGCTCCGATCACGGGAGCCTCTGTTCCAACAAAAACCAACTCTGTTGTGCAGCCGTCAGAGCAGCCGCTGCCACTGCCAGAACTACTGCTTTCGTCACCTGCAGAAACAAAATCATACAAATTAAAATTCACATAAAAATAATGTCACAAGTGAGAATGTAGAAACAAGCCCTGGTCTCACCAGAAAGTGGCACAGCGAAGCTCACCCATGCATCCTAGTGATATAAGTTCAGTTTTAATACTGGGCCTACCTTTTTGTATATACTATTGTGCCATTAAGTTTCTTAAATTTTATTGAGCTACCTCTATGTTGCAGTAGTTTGGGTTAGCACTTGCCAGAAACTAATTCACCTTAATTCTGATAATAAAACAAGATTCCAGTGAAGTCTTATTTGGTTGCAATACAATAATACAGTCATCTTTTCTCAGTGTAGGAGTCAGGGTAAGGTGGCTTTCACCCTTTGTCTAATGCTCAGGGTATAATGCAGACCTAAAACAGTGTGAGGGAAATAATGTTATGTTCTTGTCATAAGTGCTGATGTGGCCGAGCCTTTACAGGTGACGGGAAAACAAAAAAAAAAGGTTTCGCATGATTGATGGTGGTTATGAATAGCGGTGTTTGCAGAAGGTCTTTAAACATGGATGTTAGCATAGAACAGTAGCATAGTGGCTACTTTTTTGTTATTTAGCCTGCTTTTGTGAAATATTAACCTATGCAACAATTTTAGTTGCTCCAGAACTGGACCTCTGATGTTGAAGAAGACACCATTCCTAACAGAAAAACAAACATGACAGCAACAAAAATATAATTGAGGTACAAAATTTAGTTGCGGTAGTCATGCAGCCACACGTTTTACTTGAGGCTCAGAGAATCTTCCATCTTGTCAGCTGAATGGGATCCACAGAATCCGAAAGAAAGAATGGTTTCTGTCATGGCAGATGTGCATCTTCCTAAACACAGGCTTGGCTTTCTATCATTGTTTGTATCACCGTACCTACAGCTATTTATTCTCGCATCCCGTGGAGTTGTATGATGAGTTGCAGCATGAATGACACCTGAGATCTTATTTCAGTAATCACAGTTTATAATTCTGCAGGGGTGTTTTGTGTGTGTGTATAGTGTGGTCGAAGTCAAAACCAACATGCAGTGACAGGAATCAATAGAGAAACTTTTCTCTCTTTATTTTACTTCAAATGACTGCCATTGTCTCATCTCCACCTGCACTTCCAAACACCTGAGACATTGGAGAACTTACTGGAGTCCTGGAAGTAGATGTCGTTTCCATTGTAGGCGTTCTTCAGCTTGTTGGTCATGACACGTAGAGCCATGATCTGCTGTCGAATCAGTGTGTCAGGCCTGGTGATATCCACGTCCACCTCTGGGTTGTGCACCTGGTTGGTTAGACCCTCCTTCACCACTTCAGGGAAATATCTGGACACAGTGACACACCAAAAACTTGAATCGCCTAATATCTCCATGTAGTATCCCTGGAAGCACTTTTAAAATGGCTCTTTATGGCAATATTTTTTAGCCGTATTACAAAACTTCTGGCTGACATAACCATAGGGTTTAGTAGATGACACAAAACGCGACATTTCAGATTACAGAAAGACAAAAATCATTTTAGAATGTTGCAGGGAAAAGTTGCAGCGGTGCGATCTGGCCCGTCTCAGCTCGACTCAAGCCGGCTGATGGCGCCGCCTGCGACTCAGCTTGTCAAGTCGCCAGTGGCTGGTTTTAGAACATAAGGCACGTCACCTGTTTCAACAGCCAATCAGCTCGTAGCGAAGTCAGCTGGTCATCTCGACCCTTTCCCATCTTTTTTTATGTTTTTGCCATTTATCAATACTAGAAATGCAACTGTAGCAAGTAACTCACTCTCACTATCCTCATTCATATTTTAAGACACTACAAATTATGTCCAGCTACAAAAAAGCCCAAAAAGCCGGTAGTTAGAACGGAAAGTACAGAGAGTTGTTGCTATGGAAACGATACACCGTCACGTAAACTGGCAAGTTTCAGAACATTACAGACCGGTGCGTTGCAAGTAGTAGTAGAAGAACACGTCACTTGTTTTGTGGTTGTAAATAGAACTTTCGGCCCCAATTCCATTTCCCCCCATTGTAGCAATCAGACAGAAGGGAAATGATGGGGAAGAGAAGTGACAGTCAACGAGAGAGAGAGCTGCAAACCGTAAACAGCTGTTTCTACGTGCCTCCCCCTGCTGATTTTTAGTGATTATTGTGAATGCTCTGATTAAAATCTGAAATGTCATTGTGTTTTGTGAAGTGTTGTTGTGTTTTGACCTTCAGGGCCACCATACATTTAAAACTAAAAATAGCTGCAAATGAATAAGACGTGCTGCATATCTGTGGTAAAATTGGTGTGTGTCTCTTAATTTGCTTGTGTTTTATTTATTTGCAGTGTTTTCTTTAAATGGAGCATATGTGTTGTCAAAGCAGTGCGGGTGTCTTCTTCATTTGCTTGCGTTTTCTTAAACTGCTGTGCGATGAGCTCTCTCTGCCACCAAAGCAATCCAGTCAAATTACAGAGGTCACAGAGCTGGTCCAGTTGTTGTCATTTGCCAGTATGACTGCAGTGTCAACCTGTTGCCTCTTGTGCAGCCATTGTGTCCATCTCTTTCACTTACTTAAGTGTTTTTGACCAGGACTTTGCATCCTTGATGTCTCCACAACATTATCCATTGAAAATCTCTAGAAATCTAGTCGAGCAACTGAAATTACACAGAATTAAGAGCTACTCTTTCTATCGACGGCTGCTTAAATCTGACAAAACATAAGTGTGTAATCAGACTAGTTAGTCTATTTCATGTTGGGAGTGGTGGCACTTTGCTACGGAGAGCCCTTAACATGCCTGATGCCCACAAATTACTACTTTGTGTCTATTTTTAACTTAATAAATCAAAAACAATTTAACCGCTGTGCAATGAAAATTATGCACTACATGAGAAAGGCAAACCTCTGTGTTTAAGTAACAGGAGAATCCCATGATTTCATAACACACTCCTGGTGACTCCACACATGGTCTGACTGTTGTCTGCTGTTTTATTCTCTCTGGGCAATCAATTTAACTACCAGATTTAGAGCAATGCTTAAAATGGTACTGGCACAAACAACAGAATTAACACTTTTATTGCACCATCTGGTCATTTTGTTACTTGTTAGAGGGCCAAAGTGATGGTGTGATATATTTTCTCTGCCAGCGTCTCTGGTTCACTGTCAACTCACTCTCCAGTCTACTGCACGGCTCGGCGATACTCTCCACGCTGCAGTGGTGATAAGAGGTGTTGGAAGCGCCGCAGTCCTCTGAGTATTAGAGGCTCAGAGCTTATATAGAAGTTCTCCATATAAGCACCAACCATTGTACTTACAGAGAGAGTGTTAATCTGGGAACACAGTGTGGTTATTTTAATCTCTGGCAGGCAAAATGTGATAACCGTAGAGTAGGGTGACTTTGCTGTGGTTACAAAAAGTAGCAGAAGTCCTCACCTGCCCTTAGTGTGGCTGTTCCAGCACTGCTCCTCATCAGACTCTGTGAGCTTGCCCTTGGCACAGACGTCATCTGGCAGGTTTGACCAGAACCTCTTGGACTCCTTCAACTTCTCTTTGATGTCAATCACCTGCCATGGGCCAAAACAGAGGATAGGAATACATTAGGGTCCATAATTTAGCATTTCAAAGGCTGAGAAGTGAATCGATTCATCGTACTCAGATCCTTCATTTAAGTAAAAGTAACAATACTTCAGTGTAAAAATACTCTGTTACAAGCCCCCTGCATTTGAAATTCTACTTGGGTAGAAGTACATGACTGAGTTAAGCACACAAGAACTACCAGCAAAATGTACATCAAGTATCAAAAGTAAAAGTACTCACTATGCACAATGGCCGATTTTTTCGGTTAAATTGTGAAGCCCTTCAAAGTCCGGGGAGATTATATCTTGTTTTTATCTTAAGCACACAAGATAATAATTTGTACACACAAGTTATTATTGTGCACAACAAGATAGGACTTAAGGGGCTCTCCTGTCAGTTTTGTTGCGAGGCAATTGACAACTTTATCATTCTTACCAGTGAGTTATGATCTTACGTAAATCCGAGTAGGTCTAATCAACAAAATAACTGAAAACACCTGTGAGGTGGTCACTGGGGCCTTTAATCTAAGTTGATCATATGTTTTATATATAAAAATCAAAGTAACTAGTAACTATAGCAGTTAAGTAAATGTAGTTAAGTAAAAAGTGTAATATTCCCTCTGTGTATAGGTATAAAGTAGCATAAATTGGATATACTTAAGAAAAGTACTTAAGTAAATGTACAACTTTCCACCAGTGTGTAGTTCCAAGCATGAATATTCAATTGTTTCCACAACTTTCAGTTAACTAACAATCAATGAAATAAATTGTTAAAATAAATAAGTTTGATTACTTGTTATAGTTAAGAAAGATTTTACTGTGGATAAAAAAAGGGAAAAAAGTCCGCAACACATGCTGCAGAAAGACAACACAAACGTGAATACAACAGACTCTAATAGTTCCATCTCTATAAGAGTGTGACACATTTTGATTTTAAACATTCATGTGGCAGCAAGAGTTTTGTGTAGTTGCACAACCCCTTCTGTTCCTTTATTCCATCGGGAGAGAAGTACTTTCGGACTGCCCGGGGTTTTCTTTCTTTCCATTTTGCTTCTTTTCCACTCCCATCCATATTGTGTTCATCTCTGATTCATACAAGACAGACTTGGGGTTTCGGATTTGATATTTGGCATGAGCGGTCACCCCCGACTGATTCCATCTGGACCCAGCAAGAAGTTTGAGTGGGTGACTAGCAAACAGGCGGAAAAGAAAAAACAACCCAAAAACGTGAGGAATCATCATGTACAGAAGCACATTTTGATATTGTTGGTAACCTTCATGAAGACAGAGAACACAAAAGCTTAACACATCTAAATATATAGGGGTAAGATATTTATTAAGGTATATACTATCATTTAAATGTTTAAGTATGCACCATATGTATTAATATGTTGTTCACTTTGTTCATAATATAAACAAACTCACTTGCACTTAACTAGTACTAAGCTTCTGTCACCGGAGAGCAGGATGGCATACAGTACACTACATGAACACTGCTTCACCCAGAAAGTTGTGACTTAAAGGAGTAGTTCAACATTTTGGGAAATGTGCTTATTCTCTTTCTTGCTGAGAGTTAGATGAGAAGATCGATACCACTCTTATGTCTGTTTACTATGAAGCTACAGCCAGCAGCCGGTTAGCTTTAGCCTAGCATAAAGACTGGTAACAGGGGGAAACAGCTAGCCTGGCTCTGTCTAAATGCTGCCAGACTGTTTCTTGGCTGCAGTGACTTCCTGGAGTCTCTGTTGGTTGCCTGGCAACAAGACTGCAAGAAGTCAGTGCTCCCAGCCAAGGAATAGTCAAGCACACAACCACAACTTGCCGTTGTACTTCAGTTTTTGTTTGATTAACAAACAAGATATAAGTTATTAATTAGTGAGCTTTAATGTTGCCAATAGGCAGGTCTTCAGACAGAGCCACACTAGCCGTTTCCCTGTTTCCAAAGCTAACTGGCTGCAGCTTCATATTTACCGTACAGACACAAGAGTCTGTAGTCTGAAGCTTCTCATTACTCTCATTGCTGTTACTTAGTACCAGTAACAGAATAAACTAGAATATATTTTTGTTAATGATGAAATAATATGCTCCATTCACTTCAAACATTTCAAAAACTACACAAATTGTTCCAAATGCACAGATACTGGCCACATTATGTTTTCGCTTCCTCCTGGGTTGATGAATTCAGCGTGGAAGATTGCTACACAAGAAAGGCCTAAGCGAGAGGAACACAGGTGTGATCTTCTGCTTAAAAACTCCAAACAAACAAACAAAATCGATAGATATTATATCCTGCATCCACAAAACAAGTGAAGCCACAAATTGAGCCCTGTATTAGACAGGTGATGTATTCATTGTGTGTGTGTGTGTGTGTGTGTGTGTGTGTGTGTGTGTGTGTGTGTGTGTGTGTGTGTGTGTGTGTGTATAAATATACTTTGGGAAGAAAGAACATTGTTGATGGGTCATGACCTTCTCTGTGGAATTCTATTGCTTTCAACAGTGTCGCAATTTTTTCTGTAAATTGTTTTGGACTTGAACCAATTTCAGCTGCAAGGACTGCAAAATATCTGTCTCATACAATTTATACCCAAATATTTCAAAAACAACATCTGCTTTAATGCAAAGCCCAATGCCTCTATTCTTAATCCTCGTTACATTACAGCCGAGTTGCCAAAGTAAACAATATTTGGATAGATATATGAAACCCTGTGATATATTTAGTGGGAATGCTGATTCAGCATTCACACTATTGTTATCCTGTTCTTTATTAGTGGGAATGCTGATTCAGCATTGGCCTTGATTTGGCCTTGATTATGTCTTTAAGCAGTTAAAAAAGAGAAACCTTATCTGTAAACTGATCACTCAGATATTCTTGAGTTAAACATCGGTAAAAAGTGAAGACCCAGATTAGAACTCTCCCCTAATTATATGGAAGTACAAATTGAGGGTAATAATCCGCTTAAATAATCTTGTACAGCATGGTACAGTAAAACACCACATTGCCGAACTGATACATGAAATTATGGCCCAGTATTTCTTTGCTTACGCTTACACGTTTGCCTTTTTTGATATTGTTTCTACTTGCNATGCATTACATCGATGTTGAATGTGAACAGTGGACCCTAACATCCCCCTATGCATACCTGGTCTTTGTGCAACAGGACAAGAACAACATCAGTGCAGCTAGAACAGCAGCCCTGGCCGGCCTACCGCTGTACTTAAAGGAGGATTCATCAGAGGTCTTCAAAACCTGCAAGGTATTTTGTATTCTTTTTTTCCCCATATTCATAGCTCAATACCGTCATCTATTTTGTAAAGGGAAATCACTGATGAACATAAAAATTAGAAACTGCCTTCTACTGTGTGCCCTGTTGGCTGCCTTTAGAGCACTTATCTAAGTTACTTCTACATTAAGTCCAGATCTTCAAAATTTCAAAGGGGTTTGAAATGATTGGTTTGGCCTTGATTATGTCTATAAGCAGTTAAAAAAGAGGAACCTTATCTGTAAACTGATCACTCAGATATTCTTGAGTTAAACATCGGTAAAAAGTGAAGACCCAGATTAGAACGCTCCCCTAATTATATGGAAGTACAAATTGAGGGTAATAATCCACCTAAATAATCTTCTACAGCATAGTACAGTGAAACACCACATTGCCGAACTGATACATGAAATTATGGCCCAGCATTTCTTTACTTAAGCTTACACATTTGCCTTTTTTGATATTGTTTCTACTTGCATATAACATTCTGCAAGCTATGGTGTTAAAGTGATGTTTTCTTTTACATCATTAGCCTTTTTATAAGCTTGATGATTTGTGCAACTACACTCACTCACACTGAACATGTCTTTCCTTTTCAGGATGAGTTGGAGGCAACCCAGGAGGGAGGAGTGGCGCTGGTGGCAGTGGTCAGTGACGAGGAGGTGCCTGCAGGAGTTCCCTTTGAAACTCACCACGTGTCAATCATCCTTGAGGATCAGGTTGTAATGTCTCACAGATCTTGGACAGATTCACTGGTGATTTTGTTTGGACTGATCTATGCTCTCCATTTGGGCTACCCTCACAAGCTAAGTGGCTTCTTTGAGTTCATCCAGGTTGTCCCCGTAAACCTTGATGATGGGAGAAAGCAGCTCAAACCTAAGTTACAGGCCTTGAGAAATTAGCTCGAGTTAAGTTGTTAACAGGTTTTGTTGTTGAAGTGTCTGAATAGTGCCAAAGACTGTTTTCAGTTCTGATTTTTGTGTGTTCAAACAGGCACTGTGCACATCACTTGATAGGGAGTTGTAGTTCAAAGCGTGTCTGCGTTGTTCTTTGCTGTCTATACACTTTCCGCATTACCACATGAAAAAAACACAGATTTTTATTTATTTTGCTAAGTTGTTTATTATTTTTATGTCTTATTTTCAGTTTTTCCAACATATAAATGTGTATGACATTGTATTCACCATTTTTATATCTGGGCCCGATTTTGTACATATTTTGGGTAAATGAATAGATGCATTGTGTTATTTTAATATGACTGACCTATATCAGAGGCTGCTCATACTGATGGTGATGTGATGTGAGGGTGAAACTACTGAACTTTGAAGTCTCAATGTTGATGTTGGTGTTTTTTCTTTAAAAAATAAAAATGTTAAAGAAAAACAAAAGTAAACTTTCTTAATAAACTTTCTTAATGAACTTTCTCAAGAGAGCTTGGAACATTGAAATGTTATCTATTTTGTCAGTGTTCAGCTTTCAACTAAACACACTGTTTAAGTTATAGGCAGATGTGTGTTTTATATTGTGTTAAGTCAACTTAAAAGGTTTCCTGAAGTTGAGTAGCCACACAACTAACTAGACTGTAATAATTTGCTTTCTAGTTGTAGTTCTAAGATGCATTTAAGTCTCTCTCTCTGTGTGTTTGACTGTGTGTGTCAAACACAGAGATGAACAATAGGAGTTACTTGACTTGAGAGATCGGCCCAAGCAGCTAACTACCAACCCAACGGTTAGCAGCTAACTATCTTGGATTGATGTTGAGCTATCTGTCCTTTTTAACCGTAGAATAAATTCAAACCTCTGTCACACTCTCACACTCCCATGATTGCATTGATTTACACTTGTCCTTTTGTGTCACTTAGTATTGACTATCTGCCTTGTGTGAGTGTCAAAGAAGTTATAAACAACTAATATTGAACATTCAATACTCTTTACTCCTTCACCTTACAATGAAAAAAGAGATCAGCCCAGCGGTTAGCCGCTAACTTCTATCTTTTCTTGCTCTTTCCCCGTTGGATTTAACTTGCATCACTCTAGGACGTCAGAGAGTACTTCACTTCGTCTATTTATTGTCTTATCTTAGCCTATAGGTTGTTGTGGGGCTTGGTACCCATAAACCTCGGGTGGGAAGATAATGAAATCTCCCCCTCACCTAATCCTGGCTCCCCCTTGCTCGCAGCATTTGTGTCATACCTCTTCAATCTCTAGTAGTGAGCAAACCCTAGGCTTGCCCTCACACCTAGAATCGAACCCTGCTCTCCTGCGCCCAAGTCAGCGGTGTTAACCGCTGTACTATACCGGCCGACAGCGTTGAGTTAAACGGAAGTTCTACATATGGAGAGAGAACGGGGAATCGCCATGCAAAAACTGAAGGTCGTATCAGCATTGCGCTTACACCTGGAATCGAACCCTGCTCTCCTGCGCCTAAGTCAGCGGTGTTAGCCGCTGTACTAAACCTGCCGACAGAGTTGAATTAAACGGAAGTTCTACATATGGAGAAAGAATGGGGGAGAAAAAAAGACATAAACAAGACCTGGTTTTGCACTTTGTTAAATTTCCCAGACATGATTTATAGCCCATACCGAACCACAACTAAATAACTGGACTAAATAACTGATTCAATCCCTGAAACCATGATTGGACACTCTGCTGTAGAATCCGATATGAACAATGTCACCTTTAATAAATATTTTAAACTTCACAGACGTAATACAAGATGACCATATTCTTCACACGCAAAGATATGCAATAAAACAGAATATAGCAGCTCTGATTGGGAATCGAACCCCTAATCGCCTGCACCAAAATCAGGAGTCTTACCACTGTGCTAAACCTGCCGAGTAAGGAGGAGTTAAATGGAGACAACAGTTATTGGGGATGTCGTTACATATTACACTAGATCTGTAAGTACTTTTATATTCTCAAAGACATGCAATATAATTGAGTATAATGAGTATTCTTTATAAGGAGTCGGTCTAGACCTGCTCTATGAAAAAGTGCCCTGAGATAACTTTATGATATGGCGCTATATAAATAAAACTGAATTGAATTGATTTGAGTATTTAGCCGCTGCATTATTGTGGCATCGTATTTCCTTGTGTTTATGTAGCTCGAGATAATTTCGGTTACCTTTCGTAGATAGCTCGTGTGAATAATATGGAATATTATATCATTCTAAAATGTGTACTTGAAAACAGGGTTTTGTATCTGTAAGCTTAGTTGTGCAAACTTGTGCATTTAACATTGTATCCGTAACCGTAGTTTTGCAAAGTTGTACAGTAACGTTTGTATCTGTAAGCTTAGTTTTGTAGACTTGTACATTTTGTTTTCTGCCTGTAGACTCTGTTTTGCAAGTCTGTGCATTCAGACACAGGCTTGCAAACTCATTTTCACAATCATGGCGGCAAAAATACTTACACGTGTGTGCGCGCACAAGCTTACGGACTTCTGACCAGTTTACTACGTGGTAATGTTTTGTACACTACTACATCACCTTCAGCCTTTTACCTACTTTTTAACATTTCTGCATTTTCTGCAATGCTTCCAATTCTGGCATTTCTGCATTTTCAGCAGTGTTATGCAAATAAAATTCAGCTTTCAGCATTCCCATGCAGTTTCTGCAGGAAATGCAATTTTTCTAGTTTAGTTTGTGATCTGCTTAGTGTTACAGAACAGATAAAGATAAATAAAGAAAACTCTTTTTACATTGTTGGGGTTTTTTTGCAGTCCGTCTTTGTTCTTGGAGGAGTTCAGTGCATGAAGTGGGCGTGATTGTTTAGACAAAATAAACTGGATCTTTCACATTCTGAAAAGGTTTTAGAAAGATAATAGCTGGGTTTGAAATGTTTCTTGCATACCTCAGTGCAGTCATTTGTTGAGCTTCCTTTATTGTCTAAATTAACAGACAACTGCGTTCAGTTCAGTTCCTGTTGAACAAAACAAACCAGGATTTACTGACCCACTGCCTTTTCTTTAGAGTTTATTCAGCAGAATTGTACATGCATTCCCCTTTAACTTGACCACTTCAGTTTTAAAGTACTTTATCATCTGAGTCGCCCTGACAACGTATAGGTCCAACATGATTAGAGTACATTCAGATATTACAGCTATTTAACCAAAGGTAATATTTACTCTGTTTGCCACCTAAATATGCACAATAAAATCCACGATTTCTCTTTGGTCAAACATAACGTCACATTAACACTCGGCCTAGTGAGATAATCTGTCTTCTGCTGTCATACTGTAGATGTACATGTTTACATGACAGTGTACTGTACAGATTAAGGCAAGTCAAGTGATATCAAACAGGACACAGAGGAGAAAGGTGTTTAAAACAACTGAAAGATGGATGGACAGTAGTAAAGACAGACTGAGTGATGTGGTGAAGAGAGTGTGTTCAGATGTAGACAGGTTGCTCCTGTGCTGTCAGCAGACGGTACATGGCTGCAGGCATCGTCTTCATGTGGATCTGGAGCAGAAAGAAACCAAGTGACGAGAATTAAAAAGCAGAGCAAACAACATACTGATGGTTTTGTTATTTTTAGAGCCTTCCCTGTAGTGTAGCTTAAAATGTAATGTTTGTCCTGGGTGTGGTGCTGGAGGAAAGGTCATGGGGTCATAAAATCAAAAGGGCTCATCCTCTTGGGAGCAGGAATGCGACCCGTCCTTTGGATAGGATTCCTCCTCTGGGGAACTCTGATGACGTGAGAATAGGACTTTTTGGTTACGGTCATGAACCAACATGTTGGTTCCAAACTCATTCTGAATCATATTCTGGGGACCATAAATACCGTAAATTCTCAATACACGGTGTTCAAATAATGTCCGAGTCTCAAATACCAGGGGCGTGGCCTGCACGAACAAATAAAAGCCAGTCACAATAACGGTTGTGTAAAAACATTGAGGAGGGGTAGTGGCATTAACTTGACTGTACAAGGGCACATGGTAAATTCAGTATAATGTACATTTCCACAGCACTAATCACATCAGTACAACAGCCATGTCATACTCACCACTTCTTCTAGAAATACTGTTCAATAATTAAGTCCAGTTTGCTTCAACTTTGCAGTTCTTTTCGATCTCTATTAAACTATCGTCACATCAGTGTTGAGTTTCAATAGCTTAACACCAAATGATAAAACAAATTTTAAAAAAAAAAGCAAAGTAGAACTTTCATGCAGGCAAACTTTATGTAGGAACTAATGTTTTTGTATATTTCAGGAAATAGTCACATTCAGAGACATTCAGAGCTGCCCCTACCTCTCCCATGGCATTAGACAGAATCTGAACGATCTTCTCATGAGGCGTCGCTACAACACTCTGGCTGTTGATCTCGATGATGCGGTGGCCGACGCGGACGCCTCCTCTCTCAGCGATGCCGCCCCTCATCAGGCTGCAGATCTGTGCACGCACAAAGTTAAAAACACATGGGGAGTGTAAATGACAATGGTTTTAGAGTAGTGATAACAAAATAAAAGCTCTTCTTTAATAATTAGAAAGAGGGAAACCACCACCTCTGTATCTGTGTGTGAGCTGCCGAGGAAGTGATCAGTTCTCATACTTACAATGCCGTTCTGGACACTGAAGCCCAGCTGGTATCTGAGGTCCGGCCTGCGGATGAGCACCATTGTGACGGGAGGACACCTGACGATGTTCATCTTGATCCTGGACTGAGACTTGAGACCCTGAGGGAAAACAGACAGAGTCTGGTTAGCTACAGGAGACGGACATCAGAAAGGTAAAATCAAGTGTGCACTGTGAGGCTTGTATTATTTCTTATGCAGTCCCCAAGAGAAGCATGAAAAAAAAATTCATAATAGGGAGACGAACACCTACAGAAATAAGTAACTAAAACAGGTCTAAACTGAACTGAGAGCAGTAGCAGTACCTTGATGATGCTCTGGCAGGTGCTGAGCGGTAAACCCACCAGACTCGTCCCGTTTATGGTCATGATCTGGTCTCCGATGTTGAGTCGACTAGACTTCTCAGCCGGACCGGCATGCATCATGCTGGCGATGATGACGGTGGGGAGGATGGACCCCCAGCCCGACTCCACGATCACCACACCCAGGATTTCTCCTTTCTGCTTCTCGATGTAAACCTGTGAGGAAACACATCGAGCTTTATTTTGTATAACTTTTCAAAAACAGGATGAGCTCTCACAGTTTCATCATCATAAAGTCATCATTTGTGCACTGTGCTGCACCCACTTTGAGCTTCTCACAGCCAAGTGCACGATTTGGAAAAATGAGAGATGACAGCAGGCGTTTAGAGCAGCGAGAGGAGGGAGGCGGGTGTGAGGTCAGACCAGGTTGAGTTTCTCAAATTCACCTTCATACTGGGGTAAGTAACTTTTTTTTTCTTTTTTTTTTAAAACAGCATGACAATTTTCAGGACAACTGTCACACAGCTGTGACTCCAAAACCAGCTGCTCATTTGAACCACTGGAAGGCAAACTAACAGAGCAGGCTGAGCAGAAAAATCATTGTTCAAATATTAATGATAACATGACTTGACGGCTTGTGTTGTTCTTAATATGTACAAAAGTTGCACAAATCATACACTTGAATATATAAAGTGCAACATTCCATTAAATTCTACCAGAAGTTTATATTTTGGAGGTAAAAATGTCCCCAGTGGAAACATATACTCAATGTCAGCACAAGAAGTAATTAAAAAAAACTCCTGTCACTGTGCTGCCACCTGCTGGTTCACTTACGTCTCTGCAGTTCTCCGACTTGGAGAAGTGAATGAGGTCGTCGTTGTACATGTCCTGAGTGTTGAGCAGGTCGCTGTACTCTCTCTGGCTAAGATCCTCGGGGTCGATGCCGTTGGCCCGGAGGAACTCCTGGTAGGCGACACTGAAAGACTGGCCGATGGACTGAGCTATCAGCTGAGCCTGAGGGAGAGGAAGAGGAGGAAGAGGGCTCGTGAATGACAGCAACTTTTATAATCTGTCTCCGTCCACACAGACCTAATGATTAAGAGGCTTGTTTACATCCCACTAAAAGACGCTCACACATGCATTGTACTACAATATTTGTGAGGACCCTAACTAACGTACCTTACCCCCCAACATAATTCTAACCTTAGCTCTAAAATCTAGTCTTAAAGCCCTGAAAACATGTGTTCTCACTCAGCTTCTTACCATGTGTGATGGGGTCCTACGTTAGAACAGTTTTGGATATTTCACATAATAGTTCTCTGTCTGTGCACATACAGTACTTCTATGCACAGTTGGACCACAAGATTAGACTTAATACATACAAAGTGGGATGGGTTTTTTCCCCCAAACTTTGGGATTCTTTTAGCAATGAACCATGTTCCCAGATCTCAGCAATTAACTTGGTGAGTACCCTGTTATTATTACTGATAGAAATGATGGACAAAGCCGAAAAGACCTAGGTTATATTACACCAGAAATATCCTTTTAAACTGCAGTTCCTCGAATGGCCACAAGATGTTGCTGCAGGACAACTGTATTGAAGTCTATTCAAAAAGTTTCAACTCCTCTCTTGCCGTCTTTCCACCAAACTAGCTCTGGTTCTTGAACCGGTTCCATTCAGGAATCTTGGAACCTTGGTGCATCTAGCGAACCAGCCCGCATTTCCACCAGAGCACAATCAAGGATGTGACATCAACCGAGGGCGTTGAACAATGCACAACAGAATATGACACGCCCACTGATGTCGTCACAATTTGCACTTCAGGTCAAGGAAAACCTGCTATGTTTTGGTTCCAGCTGGGAACCAACTTTTCGGGTTTTAAACCAATTTGTTTTTGGTCGAAATGCTTCGAACAGTTCAAAATGGGTGAGCGGAACGGAACCCATTTCACGTTGGTGGAAAAGGAGTATCTCAGAACACAGAGTGAATATTTTCTATACATAATAAGTTAGGATGTCAGTAGTATTTTTCTTACTCCTAATGTACTTAGTGGCAGATATTGGGGCATAAAGGAATAAAGGAAAAACACCAAACAATATCCAGGTGATTCTTGGATGTACAGGCGAAGTGTTCCCTAGCTAACAAGATACAGCATTTAAACAATGAGTTGTTGGAAGGTGTATTTTTCTGCTTTTGGTGAAGTCTAGCAGTTTCCCCTGCTTCCAGTGTTTGTGCATGCATAGCTAGGCTGAACATGTCCTGGGCCTAACTCTGTACTGAACACACTTCTCATCCAACTCCCAGCAAGACAACGAACTAGTGTATTTCCCGGAAATGTCAGAGTATTGCTTTAAATAATGTCACAGTCAGCCATGGTGTTTTACGTTTGCTCGTCCCATATTCTGGTTTCATTTACACCCAAGACAGTGGCGAGCAGTACACCCAAATACAAGCTTCCAAACAGTACGATTTGTATGATAATAGAATAAAGATAATACAACAATAACTCACATCCTCAGACTCGAATACGTGGCAGATCATCCTGTACAGCCGCCTGTCATCGTGGGTCATGGTGGTTTGCTCAGCTGTGTGGTCCAGGTTTTCCTGTGCGCTGCGGGACCGCACCATCCTCCCCCGAGCCATCAGCACAACCATGTTACCGATGTCGGCTATGTAGGAGATCGTCCTCAGTGGCAGGTCCATTAAAGACTCCTGGTGATCCAAAAAAGACATGACATACTCTTAATTAATCAGCCTTGTGACATTAAACCTGCTAAACAGATGTTTTTTAAATGAGGTTTGGAAGGTATTGCAGGGCGTCTTTGAAGCATTGAACGTTGAAGAAATCTTTGTTTTATGGGATCATCTCTCTTTGTACGATGACATTGTCCCTCCAGTATTGAAAGATTTAAAAAAAAAAAAAAAAGGTATTTATTGGCGAAGTAAGGTAAGTAATGCTGATGATCATTTTTAATACCTGAGTGTCTGCATTGAGGACTTTGATCCTCTGCGTGGACATGAACAGATCAACCTCAGCAGTGGACGAAGCCTCCCCGTCGGGGCTCTGCACAGCCGGAGAGAAAATAACAAGAAAAGAAGTGAACGGATGAAGCAACAGGTTGATGAACAGCAGGCGTCACAACTGTCAAGAGTCATCAAATCTAACAGCTACAAATAAGACTAATGAAAGCAAAACACCAGTGTCTCATGCAATCTGCGTGTGACAAAAGAAAACATACAGGAAGTAAAAATGAAGACAGGAAAACAAAAAATGAGGTAAATAAACACTATAAAATGGCATCTGCATAACAAGGAATCTGAATTAATTAATCTGTACACACAGCAGGTTGCACAGCGTTCTCCTCGTCTAACATTAGCATTTGACCTCACATTTCTGTACACATAAGTCATCTTTTACATGAAACGTCACAAAACAAACTCACCTTCTTCCTGTTCTTTGCCTGCTTCTGAGCAGCCTGCAGTGATCAGAGAGCAGAGTAGAGACTCAGAAAGAGACTAATCAAGACAACAGTATGAGAAAAGTGCTTTTTGGGTGGATCAACAAAAACCCAATCGCCTCACTCACTGTAGACTGTCTCCATTCCAAATGCCAAATTAAGGGACAAAAGGATCTTAAAAGTGTATGTTGTGTGTGCGTGTGTGTGTGTGTGCGCGTGGGAGGACAGTGATGTTACTGTCTATCACATCTGACAATAGCAGGCTGCCAGAGGCCTTTGCAGCAAACATTATCAAAAGTTTCCTCTTCATCAATGTGACACGAATGACCCTGAAGAAAGACAAGCGACCTCTGGTGTTTCTGGCAGACGCCTCATCACAGCTCAGGGTTTGTGTTTCCAAATGTTGCCGTGTGCCACCATTTGCTCACTGAAGTATGCGCGTGCGGTTTCAAGGACTCGTCTTCATCAGTAGAGATGTGATTAAAGTGGATTTAATCTGTGAAATCTAAAGGATCTTAGCTTTCACCTGCATTCAAACTGCAGTTTACTCCATTTCAACAGAGGTGGCCCTCATGTGTTGTACACTGTGTTTAGGGTTGAACGATTTAGACTTGTTATATTAAAATCGCATTTTGAAAGGTGGATTATTATTAATTATGCGCTGGGTGAAGGTTTTGGTCAGCAGCCGCTGAATATCATGTTGCAAATTTAGTCAGGTGTAGTTAATAACTGTTAATGTTAATAGGACTTTTTACCAGCAGACATTTGACTTTATATATCAGGAAAAGCAAAGGTGTTACTAATAACATTATTGATGGCTATACAATTGGGTTTTGGACTATTGGTCAGACAAACCAAGGCATTTGGGCTGCAGTGGAATAGTCTTTTTTGCTTAGGAAGGTTTCTAACTGAGGACTGAAGTGACCCCAAAGTGTCTAAGGGGCAGCCATGATAAGGCGGCATTCAGACCAAATCAGGCGCTGCGGCGAAAATGCCAGTCATTTGAACGTGGGTAGTGCTTTTAGGCTGTGGGGGGTGCTGAAAAAAAAAAACCCCAGCAGCAAAAAGTTCAAATACAATTAACTTTTGGAGAAATGCAACCGACGTCACGCTGCGGTGGCCAATCACGCCGCCGATCAGACCGGCAGAGGCCCAGGTGAAGAAGAACTTTGTTTACCATGTAGCATTGTAGCATCATGCGGTTTACTGAGCAGCTGTGAAGATGGAAGAGAGACTGATCGATCGGTGTCGTGATGACTGTACATCAGCTGTTCAACCCTGCCATGAGGTAAGATTAATGTCCCTTTACCACAACACATCATTTTGCAGTTCTTGCAACTGATCCACCAGCCGTTCTGCCTCTTGTTCCATCTATAAATAATTTTAGAAATGGTGATAATCAGACCTGTATTAAAGCTGACACATAGTGCTAACTAGCATTTATTCACTGTAGTCGGGAAAATGTTGTGGGTTTTTTTGTAAACACTGTTGTTGTCGAGACCGTTCCCAATACTCTCTGAGCCCGGAGCAAACACGTCAGGGTTTCTCATTTCAACCACGGCGCTTGCCGGCTCCTCAGGCTGCGCATCACATCATCATCATCATCATCATGAGCTCATGTCTGACTCCTGACCTGCGGTGGACGTCACCGTGTATCACTCTGTTAAGAGCTGTCACGTCACCTCCAGTATTTTCTTTTCATTTTGTATTTGGCAGACATCTCTTATAGTAATCAGCGTCCATCTTTCTCTGCCGTGCTGGACTGTCCCGCCTGTGAAGCTCAGGCTGCTGAAGTTGGTGTCCTCCTTCATAAAAGATATTTTTACACTCAGACTTTTATGTAATTTACTTTTACCTGTTTAACTGTTGGTGTGTTCTTCATCATATTGCTGTTTTATGTCTGCATTTTTGTCAGTTTGTGAGCTTATCAGCTTCCATCTGGACAATTTGGACATCCAAGATGGTAAAACTCTTGTATATTCAAGCCTTAATGATTATGTAAAAAAAAAAAAAAAATTTCAATATATATTTTATATACTGGCAATTTCTTTATATATTTTACATATGCAAATGTGCATGTGTGAATTTTTTTAAACCCTTTAGCCCCCTCCAAGGAATTCTTTTGACCGTGCTCTTAACTTATTTATGAATCTGAAGAATATTTTTGTTTATCAGGCCTTTACTATTATGTTGTTAGTTATACAGCGTTGTTTTTATTTACTATTACGTTGTATTGTTCAAACAAAACAACATAAAAGCAAATAAAATTAAAAGATCATAAATGTGAGAAAATATAAATTCACTACATAGGAAGTTCTTAAAATGATTCTGTAAGTACTGGACATACTGGCATGCAACAGTTAGAAAAATTATTTAGCCAATACGATACAACAAAGTTTGCCCCTGAATCCAATCCACTAGATGTGTATTGACCCGTTTCTGACTTTTTTTAAATGGATCAGGTATCAGCCAGACGTGGCTGATCCACATTAAATCTGTTCTATTCTTGTTAACAACAAACCTAGCAACAATAAATAAACACTACGGAGAGCTGCATTGTTTAGCAGGTACTGTACACGTAAAGGATAAGTTGGACATGATTGTGTGTCTGCCGTTTTGAGATTGATGCTTTGTACTGATGCAATTTCATAATCCTTTTAAAAAGCCTAAAAAGGATGTTGGTGTTTGAACGTTTCCCCTAGCTGAGAACTGGTGTGTAGTTACAGCCTCACGTTAGCTTACACATAAAACACTAATCTTAGTTCCCCCAAATTTTAAATTTTGGGGGGGGGGGGGGGGGACAGCACCAGTATCAGATCGATACTCTGCATCAGCCACTGCCATGAGTCAGATCTGCACATCCCGACAAGTGAGATGCCAGCTCACCCAGCCTGTTAGACAGCGAGCCTCCACTCTGTCTTACACATTCTAAAAAAGTCAAACAACCCCCCTCCCTCATCAATACACCGTCTCTAACCCTCTCCTTCCCTGTAGGTTTCTCAGACCTTAACGGAGGCGATGTCCTGGAACTGTCAGTCAACCGTCCAGAGAGCGGAGTTCGGCTCGGCTCCTGTCCTCTTCCTGCCTCTTGACTTTCTTTGCACGACTCTCCAAAATGGCAACGTCTTACTGTCTAGCTCTCACGCTTACACAGTTCTATGTTTGAATGCCACGCTGTCACTGTGGGCCATCTTTCCCTCAACTGACCGCAAATCTGTTGTTTTTGGTGTATCCAATATCATCATTGGATATTTCTTCTCATGTGAACAGCAAAAACAACCCACATGAAATCATATATGATACGTGCCACATGTATATACTAATATACTTAGCTGAATCACTGTGATCAAAGTTGTTTCCTTTCCTTTCCTTTGCGTGATGCATGTTTGACATCATGCACTGCGACTGGAGCATAAAGCGGGGGCTACAGTCTCCCGGGCTTCACAGCCTTGATCAACAGTTTATATAACAGTGGAGCTGAGGAGAAAAGCCTGGATGACTGTGGATCAGGAGCGGTGATCTGTGGATGATGCACTGTGCAGAACCCCGGGGACTTGTCTCCCGCCAGCTGTGCTGCCTGCCGAGGGTTTCTGACTTTAAAAAGACCCAAATATGAAGCGAACCTCAGTTACATCACTGATGATGTGTCCAAGTGTGCTAGAAAATGTCTCTCCCAACCGGGGAGCCATGGGTTTGATCTTTGAGCTCCTTGATGTCTGTTGTAAGCACTATTATTCAAACATGTAACCCCTAAATATACAGTTTAACAAGATTTAAGGTTGTAAAAATGATCTTACCACACTGACAGTATCCAAGTATAACCACACTACTATGTCACTTGAGACGGTATCACACTATTAGTTTAAACTATGTATACTGCTTAGATTGTACATTTTGAGTTTAATTGCTCTTGTAAAGTTTATATTTTTATTTCTATTCTTATTTTATATACTTCCAAATATTTATTTTTTTACTTCTATTTATCTGTACTTCTGTCTGTTCTTTAATTTCCACTCTGAGGATCAATAAAAGCTTATCTCCTTTGTATCAGCTTGTTCCAACTCTATACTGAAGCTATATGTTGTTTCTTGAAAATGCTGAAACCCAGATTCCGTATTTTTTTTTATGGATGTACCATTTCATCAAATGGGAATAGTCTAGATGTCTTGTGCATCATTTCAGACACATATCCCCAAATTCAGCCTGATATATTTGATGTTTTTGGGGCTGGCATGAGAAATAAGAAAATATTTACTTTTTATCCTTAGAGATATGAAATTGTACATTTTATTTCTATGCCAAGATATGAAAGGTATAAATCCATATTTAGCCTTTGAATTGGAGAAGTTTGTCAACAGAGGCAGGGCTTGTACCAATAAAATTAAAAACTAAAAGTTATTTTAATTAATAATTTGTATTTTTAAGAGCTTGACTCATTAGAAAATACCCCATGTTGTCGAAAATAGAGGCTGTGTCCGAAATCACTCCCTATTGACTATAGAGTGCACGATATTTACCCTCCGCCATTTTATCTGAGTGTCTGAATTCCTTATACACTACATAGTACCTCAAATATTCCTACAATGGAACTAAATAAGTAATGTCCATGATATGTATTCTACTTTCTGCTAACTATCCCACAATGCAACAGGGCACATTTTATAGAGGCAAAATGACGATGATTGATAAGTGTCTGGAATTTCAATTTACTGCTCACTATAGATTAAACTACCTATGTCTATCATATAGGGAGTATAGAGTAAGTGAACGAAGGAGGGTTTTGGGACAAAGACACATATCGACATCTGTTCATCCTCCACTATGGTGTGACCGCAGAATGAAATCAAATAAGCTGGAGTTTGCTCTCACCCGCACTCTGCTCATGGCCTCCTGTGCCTGCTGCATGCGGGCACTCTTTGTGGGCATCCTCTCTGACAGCAGGTGGGTACAGCCCAGGTAGGTCGCCGCAAAGATGATGCCGTCGATAAGGTCTTCAGGGTCACATGGTCCCGGGACTGTATGAACCGAATGCACTTGTCAGGCACATGTACACACGTGCGTATACGTACTAACGTAATAAAAATTATGATTTTCAGTCCACTCACCATCCACAAATGTTGGAAACGGAGGAAGAGATCTGCGAATCTGAGAAGGCACAAAAAGGAAAAAACTACATCACCATCCTTATTATTTCTACTCACATACTGCAGGTCTCTCCTAACTCATTTAAATTCTGCCAGACTTTCACTGCCATCAGCCGTTAAGCAGATAAACCCCTTGTAAAAGATGCCTGTCTGCCTTTGCAGCATTCATCATCCATGTTGAGTTACGCTGTGGTCTAAAAC
>LKNJ01002047.1:5167-16128 GCA_002120245.1 Maccullochella peelii
ACACACACACACACACACACCGATTTCCTTTTCTAGGTTTTTGGTTTGGATCTTTTCTTTGTCCATGTCAATACGTCTTGATTGGAAGCAACAGATTTTGAATTGTATATAGATTAATTATGATACGGAAGTTGAGAGGGTGTACTTTTTGTCACGTTTGTCAGTTTGTTCTGTTTCTGACTGTTTCTGTTTGTTATACATTTCAGCCCATATTTCCCTTTGTTTTCAGTGTTACTGATGCTTTACTGTATAACTAGACCAGAAGCTGGCTGAAAATCATTCTTCTTCTTGTCTTACAGGCTGGAGGATCAGACGAAAAAGCTTCACAAGGACATGAAGAAAAGCACTGAGGCTGATTTAGGTGTGTTCTGCCACCAGCCTGTGTGTTACCGCCGGGTGTGCCATTGATCTCCACTTGTTCACCAACATACTTGATGTTGCTTGGCAGGTTTTTTAGGGCTAGAAAGACGTTTGGTTGTCTTGGTTTGTTTGGTGGTGCGCCAGCTCTCCGAACGACTCGACAAATGAGACGAGAGTGCGGGCCTTCGCCTTAATCTTAATCTTTTATGTTTTTCTAGGCTATTGTGTGTGTGTGTGTGTGTGTGTGTGTGTGTGTCGGATTTATCAGTGTATCTTTTTATTCGATGTTCATTTCGGGCTCAATTTGTCTACCATCTCTGCCTTCATTTAGTCATGCATTTGTCAGCCACAGAAACCATGTTTACTCTAGTTTTTATTTGCTTATTTGTTGGTTTTGGAGTTGTGTATTTGGGAAGCAGCAGTAGACATGGCCTGTGGTAAGTAGTCAGTTGTGGGGGTGGAGGAGCGGGGACGGATGGAGGAGTGAGAGGCTTCTTCATTTCCTCTCCTTTGTGCTCTGGAATATGGATGTCTGCATCATCAAAGTGTCATAGCTGTCAGGCCCTCATTATCGTTAATGGATTCCATCTGTTGCACAGGTCCCGTCTCCACCAACTGCTACCAAACAAAGAACTGGACCTACTCTGCATGTCAGCACTCCATTTAATACACTGCTTTCTATATCGACCATCATTTGTCAAGTCAAGGGTGGTGATATGCAGAGCTCTATTGAACTCACTGCCAATTAGCTGGTGAGGGACGGTAATATCTTTTAAGGGCTACTCCGGTTCACAATTTCAATTAGACTAAGTAACAGCAAAGAAAGTGGCAGGGGATAACTGTGCTTTTCATACTGAGAAATTTTGCATCAGCCCCAGGTGATTACAATAGACTTCAGCTTCACTTATTTACACATACAAATAATTAAATCACTACCCTCGGGTCACCTTTTGATTTTCATGACCCTATAATGTTCTCTCATTTATATCAGACAATGTCAAATCAGGCAATGTGTTACCGGTCAAATGGAGAGAGATGCCACACCACAATAATTGATTGGTTAAAAATTGCTCTTGAGAGAATCCCATGGTAGTGTGAAAAGACTGTTCCAGATCTCCATGAAGCCCATTTTCACCACAGCCTCTCCTGTCAGCTTGTGTCTCCTCAGCTCATTTATTTTGACTGTGAAGCCATAATCTGATATGTGCTCTGTGTCTAAACAAAGTGGCACGAGTGCAGATTAACAGTAATTGGTGCTGTCAGTGTAGAAACATTGCAAAGATTCTTGGTGAATATTCAACACGGCAGCCAGCCCCACCAACCCCCATAGGTTTTTACAGTGGGGGCAGCGCTGTACCATTCTGCTTTTGCTCTTTAGTTATTTCCCAAAATCTCACTTTTGAAGAACCTACCACATGCAAACACATAATCTGATGAAATGCTTGAAGTCTTAGTGTAATGCACAAAAATTGCCCCCACAGTTAAGAAGAAAACTGTAAAAATCTGGCATTGGTTTGGATTAGAATATTTAGATGAGGACACCTTCAGTAACCCTTTATCTGCATGATTGTCTTTTCACAAAGTTATTGAACTATGTTTTAACAGTATCCCCTGCTGTGTGTGTGTGTGTGTGTGTGTGTGTGTGTTAGCCATGTCCAAAGCAGCAGTGAAGATCTCTGCAGACCTGCTAAGTAACCCACTGTGTGAGCAGGACCAGGCCTTCCTGGAGTCCATGACCGCTTTAGATACAGCCATGAGAAGGATGGACTCCTTCAACCAGGAGAAGGTCAGACTCAATCCCACAGTCTTTCACACTTTTTAAATTTTTAGTGTTTTTATCTCACTCTTTTGCCGTCTTTCTCTGCTTTTGTTTTCTTGGCACTTGCTATTGGCACTGATACCATTCGATTGGTACCAGGGGAAATGTCTTTCCTCAGACATACAAAGTAGAAAACTAGATGAGTTTTTGTTGAAAATGCATGTTTTCATATTTGTCAATATTGTGCAGCCTGTGGACTCAAAACTATCCGTATGTCTTTCCTTCTGCTGTTTTTGAAAAGCATCTGTGGCATCATCCTCTATAAGCTCAAGCTACTGGTTATCAGCTGTGAAAATTGATGCATTTGTGACTCACTGGTCTAAAATAACTCATACAATGGGAAGGCCTTTTCTCAACAGGAAAATATGCCCTGACCATAAAATTCATAGAAGTAACTCTGTTCACAGCTTGTGTAGCCGACGGACAGTCCAACAGGCAGACTCAAACTGACAGCCATCCATAGAGCCAAACCGCTAATGTGGCTAAAATGTGGTCCATCACTTCCTTTACCTACATTTTGTTGCACTTTTGTTTTTTGTTTGTATTGTGATATTTAGAGTATTTGTTGATTTTGAAGTGCATTTCTTGTAACCTTTGTGCTTTTCACTCTTGCATGTTTTGTCCTAAGGGGTAACCGTAGACAGGCAGACATTTCTTTCCAGAACTCTAAGCAATACAGCATCGTCTTGCCTCGCTCTCTCACAGCTGTACTTTGTGAAGATCCCTTCTTTGGCTGTTAGGCCTCTTCAGATTATTTACCGGGTGCACTTCAGGTTTTTGATTAGAATCATCACCACTGGTAGTTACAGGTAGTAATGTGACTCATAGTGGCACCGCATGTGTGCATCCTCAAGGCAGTACACAGTGAAGGGAAGGCTTTTAAAGAGGAAAAAATACAGGAGAACACACGAGATCACACTAAAGCATATACCGATTGCCTTTTTTCCCATCTGTGTTTTCTTGACTCATTGCCCTGCTGTTAGGTGTTCTGGGCGTTTTACATTTGTTGCCTTTAAAAATATTCCCCATTCTTTTCACATATAGTTGTGTACCAGAATGATTTCATAACCTTTTACACAACAATGGTGAAGTGGAGAAAACGAATACCTTTCTAAAGTGCATAATTTTTTTTTTCATTCCATGGTAAAATTATTGTGTAGTATCTCAGGGATAGCACACCATCTGGATATGTACATAAAGGGCTGAGTGGACATGATTTATATTTACTGTGAAATCTCATGAACTGGATTCAATTTCCGTAGAAAGTCCTACCATAACCTTTTCCCCAAGATATGTGAGTGGAGCAGTGTCCATGCTACAACCCAAACTCCCATAGAAATGTTTTGAAGTCCTCTTATCATTAAAACTAATTACAAATCTCATCACAAAGAAAATTGAATACTAGATTTGTATTTTAGACCTAATGTCATGTCAAGAACTTACTCTACTTTGATAGAAAGTGACTGAAATGTCACAAAGATGAATAAAATTAGGAAAGGGAAATTATTGTATTGAATATAAAATATGCTAAACGTGTAAGGTGGAGTTGACTATACTGTAGCAGTCACTTTAGTTTCTTTCCTTTCTTCTTCAGCTTTAACATACCAGTGTTTCAGACTGGCTTTGCTCACAGCTCATCAAATTTTACAGGAAGCAATTTTGAGTGACTAGACAAAGTAGAATGTGGGTTGGACTGAGCGTGTGGGTTTGTGACCCGGGGTGCGTATGTTCCAGGACTTGGCTTGGTCAAGTGCCCAGAAGAGCGCTCCTGCCAGTTAGACTGTTTTCACTACAGAGTAACTTTTACATTCTTCAGATTTTATACAATATCATATATGTTTTTTTTTTCATTGTCTTTGAATTCTGAACTGAAGAAAAATGTGCAGTTCTGCCACACACACTTTCACGACTGTCAGTAGATAAGTGATGTTGGGTACTCTAAATCCAACTCTTTTTCATTTGAAGACCAACATTTGAAGATAGACTCTTTCGGCGTCAAGGTCATCCTGCTCACCTTTTTCCTCCTCGCTAAAATTGTAACCTTTATCTCCAAGGTCAGCCCATTACTGTATCCTGCCCTCCTCAGTAGCATCAACTCAGTAATCTCACATTTTGATGTGATTTTGTACTTTCACATTTTAAGCAGTCTCTAGTAGCAAAAGGCACAGCTTGTCTTTATGGTGTACTGCTTCATGCTGTGTAGTTTTCCTGTTTGGGTCTGTGACTGGGATGTGTTTGACAGCGATTCAGCCAGGCAGCACAGTTTTTCACTCGTGGAGGACAACAGTCACCTGTATTGACGGGTAGTATTTTTTTTTTTAACACACTTTCATCCAGAGTGGGTTTTGACAGCTAGGTCACAGCTGATTTTCTCTGCACTTGTTTCAGTCTTACTAAATAAAAATCCTTGCCATAACACAATGTTCAGTTCCAGGTTTGGGCAGGGCTGCGTGGCTCCTTTTTGTAGAGTGGCTAAAAGTGAGCTAAAGGCAAAATAGTGATTGTGAGCACTTTTTGGTCCGCCTGCTATGTGGAATATCACCTCAGGTTTACTAGGTGTTTAAAATCCAGCCGAGCTCACTCGAACACTACTTGAGCTTCTCCCTTCAAGCTGACTGTTGATTCTGACGGCACCGACAGCAAACCCTATCGCTCCAGCAAAACAGACACAAAAGCATCCACCCTTTGCTCTTCTCCGTGTTGAGACGAGATGATCCGCCGCAGGCCCCGCAAGTGAGAGAGCCAGCAGATAAAACGTGCAGCGATAATGAAGGCAGCAGTGGCCCAGGTCTGTGTGTTTATTTCTGGGGCTGAGGAGGGCGCACAGCCCCGCCGGCACACTGCTGCCGAAGCTGAGCCCCAGTGTAGATGGCGGCAGCGCAGTAGAGGATGCTCCGTTTGGAGGGATATTGATTTCCTCTGCGATCTGTGTGTATTTTTGGGAGGCCTGTGTGCCAGGATGGCCTCTGCCCCGTGACTCACTGATGGAGACTACTGCTTGAGCGCAGGCCTCAGGCTCTGCGGGGCCTCCAAGGAATAGCCCCCCCCCCCCCCCCTCTATGGGAAGGGGCAGAGGGTAGAGGGCACCAGCATGCTTAAGCAAATCTGCCGCTGTTGTTCTCCCTCCTCGCTGCATGCTCTCACCTTAAAAGCAGCGGCGCAGCTCAAGTCAGGGGGGGGGGTGAATATGTAAAACAAAGAAAATGTGAATTCCCATGTACTTATTTGTTATTGGTTCTCTGTTTTCCCTCAAACCACAATCAACCATTTTGTACTTGGAAATCTGCCGGTGTGAAGCAGTGAGTGTTGCTGTATGTTCTCATAGATGGTCAGGGCATTTTTACAAAGCACAGCTGCGATCTCGCTTCCTTGTTGTTGTATGATTGACTGTCCTTCCAACAGCAAGTGAACATATGATTAGTAGAGCTGCTCACTGTTCTCCTGCAGCTGTCACTTCACATCTCGCTGCTTTAAATTCACTTGACTCGATTGCCTGGCTAACTTAGCGTTCTGTCACACTCAAAGATCTAGTAGTAACAGTCATATTGAATCTGCAATGTAAATGACGCTGGAAACTTTATTAATTGTGCGCCAACTTCTGTCGATGAGACTTGGTGCCGGGGCTGGAGGCCTTGAGATGAGATGTTCGTTTACTTCCACTTACCACCCCCCTTCCCCTCCTTCCCTCCCCTGTCGGTTCTGGCAACCAGAAGGAGAATGCAGGAAAAATATAAACTGTTATTGTTAAAATGTTTGTTTGCAGAAGAACTTTTATCTTGTAAGGCAGCCCACCCTCCACAGGATTTGAAATCAGTTGGGCTTTGCTTTCATGTCCGTCCCCTGACAGTTCCATCCTTTTTGTATCGCAAGCTCGATGAATATTCAGGGGTTTCTCCTCGGGGCTTGTGTATAATAAAAGAGTCAACGTCATGAAAGTTTCTTTGCAAGCCCCCCCTCTTCTCCTTTTTTTCTTGTGTGCTCTGTTTGAAATATACACAATTGTTGATGTTTGTGCAGTAGCATTACTTAGCAGCTAATGAGCGAGAGATGTAGAAGCTATTTTGTTCCAACTTCAGTTTTGATGTAACTCAATTTGACAATGAATAACAATTTGTAATGTGGCTTCCCTTGGTATAGTGCTGCTTATTGTTTGCAATTGCATGTTAACAATTGTTCTTTTTATAACAGGTCAACCAGATCCAGAAGACCGTTATCGACCCTCTGAAAAAGTAAGTATCCATCTTGATTTCTCATACTATTTTTTTTTTTTTTTTTTTTTTTTTTTTTTGTTACTGGTATATTGTAAGGATTGGCTTTAAATGCCTCTCTCTACCAGACCAGGGTCAAATAGTTGTTGCCGATAAGTTTAACATTTGATGATGGTGAATTTAAATACATTAGAAAATCACAGGGAAGTACTGAAAAGGCAGTTTAGTTCAGGTTTTGTGGCTTATATAGTAATTCCATATGACACTCTGGGCAGATTAAGCCAAATGCCCTGTAACGTTTTTATTATTTGACCCAGCTCTGCTACGCGCTGGTGGAGCAGGACCACAGGAAGGACTGCAGTGTAGTCATACAGATTGTAAAAATGAACTAGGGAGTGAGTGGTACTGCTGTGGTAGTGGTGGTGTGTCTGGAAGAAAGTTTATTTGGTTCTCATTCCTAATACTCGCCCCCATTTGAGCAGGCTGTGAGTGCTATTCCATTCCTTAAGCCTCACTTTTTCAAACACACACACATACTGTTCACACGCACATGCAAAGCAGAGGTACTGAAGGGAGTGGTTGGACTATCCCACCCGTCTTCCGGAGCGCTTGTTAAGGTTTTGCTTCCTCCTCTTGGCTCCTCCCAGGACATTAGACATATGCTGTGTAAGAGAGCACGTGCAATGTTTCTATTGCACGTTTATGTTGAACTCTATAAGCCTATTAGTTAATTTTTCAAAATAACCAATGCAAAGAGATTTCTCCATAAAACATGAATAGGTTGTGTGTGTGTGTGTGTGTGTGTGTGTGTGTGTGCGCGCTAAGCCCTTTCTTCCTCATGTGCTCTGGTGGCGGAGCAATGACAGGATGGAATGGTTCTAATTTCCTCTTCCTGGTGGGCGGCAGGCGGACGTGTGGGCAGGCTCAGAATATGGCAAAGGGCCCAGCTTCCTGGGCCCACAGCCGTGGATTGGTTGAGGAGGAGAACAGTCTCAGGACAGTGCACACTCTGACACACGCACACACACATACAAACACCAACCCAGATTTTGGAGGGGGCGCTGTCTCAAAAAGATGGTATTTTAGACCATAAAGTTGGGCATTTACATGATTCTGAAATAGAGCAGAGGAAGTAAGTTCACAAATGAGTTTTGAAGCCAAGCTAAACTGACCTCTTCATTAACTTTTTTCCTCCTTAAAAACGCAGCACTATTAGTTATTAGTTTATCAAAGTGTCCTCTATAGAAAACTGAGACACAAAAGCTACTATACTTTAAAGCTTCCATTAAGATTCCATTAGTCCATCACTAATGAATATTTTTCATTGTTTACTTAGTCTCAAAATACTCTATTGATGATCTTGTGTCATAAAGAGAATTAGAGAAGAGTTGAAAAGGAGAATGTTAATGTTAATGGAAGACCTTGAATGGGTTGTCTCTGTGTGTGTGTGTTAGGTACATGCTTGTGTTTGCTATTTAAAATTTTGGCATCCATCCTTAATACTTAGTGTGGTAAAATGTACAGTAAACAAATGAAAAAGAGGCAGCCCCCTACTTCTCCCCCCACCGTGTCTCTTTCTCCCTCTGTCAGGCCCAGACGTGAATTTCCTCTACTCAGCGGGGTCACCGAGTGACATCACTGTGTTTATGTGAGGGGAGGGGAGTGCGTGGGCATTGAGGCATTTGTGTTATCTCGGCCTCCTAACCTAGCTCTTTCTGCTCCGTTGCTCTTTTGCGTGAGACAGAAGTCAAGCCTATTTTGAGACCTCTGCCCTGGGTTGAGCACTGACTGGACAAGCCACATTCACCCTTTTCAATCAGAGGAAGACTCTGCCCCTGGAGCAGGTTGTGAGGCTTGTAGCCGACGGGACTATTGGGCCCTTAGCTGTGGGGCTGATGCAGGGTTTTTTTTTGGGGGGGNNNNGGGGGGGGGGGGTAGAGATTGAATTTGATCTCATTTTGTTGTTGAATTTTTGTAATCTAAGTTTTTTGTATCCAGGATGTTTGCTATAAAGTCATTTATCTGGGTTTTTTTTCATTGTATCCGGTGTATCATGTATCCAGGCTGCATGAGTTGTCTGAGTTTTGATCAACAAAGCACAAGGCAAGTTGTGGCAGATCAAACTCTCCTGCTGAGACAAAGGAGGTTCCGCTGACATGTACGTCACACACACACACAAGTTCCCATGGCCCACTGCTCTTAAACCATTTATACAGCAGGTGGTACTTATTTTACATTCACAGCAAGCATATTTGAACAAAAGTTGCTACGTGATATAACCTTGTCTGACACTCTTAAGTCTTCATCTGAGACCAGGACACATTGGAGGTGGTAATTTGCACATATAAAAATTTCCTTTCCCATATTTTTAGTGGTTTGCTGTGTGTTTTTTGCAGTAGTGAGTTATGTGATGGTGATAGTCAAGAGGAACAGCCAGCCTCTCAGACTGAGGGTGTCTAGACCAGACTTGGGCTTGGCCCATGGGCCAGACTGGCCTGTCTGTGGATTGGCAGCTGCTCATAAACACACACTCTGGTCCAGATGCTATTTCTATCCAGCCTATTCACCACACCCTGACCTGTCACATGGACAGTGGTGTGCCCTTGGCCCCCGTGCAGCCCACAACCAGCCTAAGACCTCATTCAGGCAAGACCGACCGCAAATGCACACCAAGACGGCTGACCGGTAGTTGTCCAGCCAAGGCCAGGACATCGAGGGAAAGACCAAACTGTCATTACAAAGTATGTATAGTCACCTTCAACCAGGGCCACTGCTGCATATACTCGTGTGGGAGACTTTGACGCAGCTGAGTCAGTATAACTTTTGGAGAGCCCTGAATGTAACAGTGAGACATCAGCACCCAGCATGGAAAGGACAGGAATGGGTTAACAGGCAATTGGCTTTGTGTCTAGCTCTTCCTCCTCCTTCAGCGCCAGGAGAGCAGCGGCCCTTAAGTCTCTCAGTGTGCTGAAACATAGTAGTTGCTGGCAATGTTGTCCCACTTTGGAGCACAAACAGCAGGCCATCATGGTGTGTCATCAGGAAATTGCACCGTGCTGACAGGTGACGTGCGTCAGTAAAATCGCGATCAGCCTGAAAGCTGGTTTGCTGCTGCGTTGTCATCCGCCAATAGGATTGTGTTGGAGAGCAGTCATGCCTAGAGGGCAGTTGCATAATCCCTTGGCACTTCAAGTATGTGTACACTGGAACAGATAGTAGACTTGAGGATCGGCATCCACCCCTGCCATAAACTGGGCCAAAGTGGTATTTTATAAATAGCGGTAGAGCGTAGGCTGCGGGGTTGGGCTGAGCTGAGCTCCGTGATGTCAGTCAAACGCTACAAGACCACTCCTTGCTTAACTTCCTGTAGTAAACAATCCCTGCTTGTGTGAGACTGAGCCTCAGTTCGCTCAGATCACTTTCTAGTCCCCCCCCCCACCCCCCGCTCTCTGTCAAGGTGCACAGGCAGACACAGCCGCAATCTAGGATTTCAGTCAGTCCACAGGTTCTCCGTGGTTCCCTCATCTGCCGCACAGTGCAGGGCAAGGGTTGGCATGGAGAGGAACGTAAATCATGAAGCCCACACATTTTGTGGCCGGTAACACTATGGGCGGAGGCGCACATAATAAACTATTGTAGTAGTGTGCCTACAAAGTTGATGAAATGCTTGAAATGAGTCAGTAATAAAAACAATCATAATGAAGAGTGAGATATAGCCTTTTTGAATGACTCACATGTAGCAGACAACTGTGAATAATCTTGTGGCCTGCGTTTTAAAAACAGTCACTGGTTTGTGTTTACATGTTAGAAAGGCCAAGAATGCGTTTAATGCTCTTCTTGCTTAGTTTGCTTTGCTGTTCATTTGTTAATGACTGCTGGGATTTTAACAACAGCTCGTGCTGCTGTCTTTTTTTTCCCCTTCACATATATTATTTGTTGTATATCCTTTGTCTTTTAAAGCTAATGAAAATGAATTTTAAAAAAAATAAAAATTTTAAGAAATAATATTGGGTCTTTATTGCATGCGGTATGTTAATGGTGCATACATTAGACAATACTTTAATCTTGTAGTTTAGATGTTATCTATCATTTTATATTTTTTTATTAAATTTTATTGGGTTGAATATTTCCCGTATTCAGTATTCCTGTTTCCCATTAAAAGCAGCCACAAAAACCAGTGCAACAAGTCCCAGGATGAAATTCTGTTGCTAAGTTACAGATGAGTGTTTTCCTATTTTTAGTGCCGAAGACTAGGATTCTCGTTGCAAGAATATATTTTCATTTGGAATATGATAATTGTCACAAAATGAATTGTTTCATGCCATTTTGAACTACAGTAATTAGATAATAGATTAGAGGAAGCTTAATGCAGAGCTGTCCTCTGGGGTTTGAAAGTATCTCTACAATAAGATGTCGAGGAGATGGATTTTATTCATTCATAATGACTTTTATTAAGATAGGATGCAATGCAGAATACACATCTACAAATTTCATAGAGCAAGGAATGCTGTTTTAATGATTTCAGTAATTGTAGTTTCTCCCAGAAAATTGTGATTTAGTTCCCCCCCCCCCCC
>LKNJ01002047.1:16221-36076 GCA_002120245.1 Maccullochella peelii
CCCCCCCCCCCCCCCCCCATTTCAGTACTCTGGTGTGAGTGTCTGGGTATTTTTTGTTTGCACAGATTTCACGTTTATGTGTGTTTTGTTTAGTGCCCTATTGGTTGTGTCAGAGATGTCTAAGGTTGTCGGTGTGCTGGTTTGTTGCAGATACAGTGGTGTCTTCCCCAGTCTCAACATGGCAGTGAAACGCCGGGAACAGGCACTACAGGACTACAAACGGTTGCAGTCCAAAGTGGAAAAGTATGAAGAGAAAGAAAAAACCGGGCCCATTATGGTCAAACTACATCAGGTACTGTGAGTTTAAATCTTGCAGCGGTGCACGTGCTGGTCCACTCCACTGCTCCCTCTATCTGCAGGGGAGCAGGGATCACTTGCTCTTACATGTTGCGCGTATTGTGAATAGAGCGCAATAAGTGGAAAAAGACACAAATGCTGACTGGATATGAACAAAAATAGTTGAGCACATGCATACTGTACATGTGCGCTCCTTCACCCACGCAAGTTACCAGGCTCTCAAGTAGTGCCTTTTCAAAAAGGCACTGCTGCACATCTACAGGCACGTAATTGAGAATTGTAGACACACACATACACATACACACTATGAGGCCACTACAGAAGCGCACACATTCACAGATAGCGCTGCAGTGTTGCCTATGCTATTGCCTCTAACACATCCTCACATGGCGAGCCACCCACACACATTGAGAAAAGCACTGTCAGGGGAACAAAGCCTTGAAGAGGCCCCTACATCCCTGCCCTTTGAATCCTTGTGCACTTAAAGAAATGATCCTGACAAAACACTCGTATGCCATTTCAGCTGGCATGTGCAAAGAAAACTTCTAATGATCATACCATAATGCAGCAGATAAACAATATGTTGTAGTTTGAATATAGCAACTCCCCCCTTCCCCTTAATAAAAATTCTCACCCTCTCACACATATTCATTGTGCATTCCATAACTCCATGCCTACAGTAGACTACCCACTAATACATTCACACACAGATCAGTGGTGCTGGAGTCCACTCACAGCCAAGTCTGCCCACATTACCCACTCCTCCTCACTGTGGTCGTGATTACAGCCTCTTTTTTTTTTCTTCTTTTTTTTGCACTGCTTCTTCGTGGGAATTAGGCAAATATCTTTCTGAACAATAAGAAAAAGAACACTAAAGATGGCTTGAGTGCTGAAATATACTTAAAATACTTCAAACTAACTTGTTTCTCTTTGCAGGTATTTGTTTTTGTCATAATCTGCAGCTCTTTGCACCAGTTCTTGCGGAAGAATGTGTAGAATTATGTGTAAATTATAACATGAGCTGAAGTGAGGGGATGTTATGTAAAGCTAGAACTGATAGTGACCGCTGGTGACCCGTTCTTTTGTTTCCTCTCTCCCCCTCCACACCCCAGGCCAGAGAGGAGCTCCGACCGGTCAGGGAAGACTTCGAGGCCAAGAACAAGCAGCTGCTGGATGAGATGCCCAAGTTCTACCACAGCCGCATCGACTACTTCCAGCCCAGCTTTGAGGCTCTCATCAGGGCGCAGGTTAGTGATCCCCTCCCCTCCCCCAACCACCCCGGAGACGCACACACGATGAGGCGCTCATGCATGCACGCACACACCCACCCCATAGTGTGTTGTTACGCCCTCTGAGCGTTGGTTAAACAGTGGACAAAGTGTCTGATGGAAGGGAGTGTATAATCCTGGCAGTCTGTCTCCCTCCATGCAGTCCTAATGTGATTAACCCCCAGCGACGGCCCACACTACTGTGTTTAGCCCAGGAAGGCCTCATCTGTCTGGCTCCAGTGCAGCCCTGCGAGTCTTCCTCTAACCTGAAGCTTCTCTTAAAGCAGCTGGGCGTCTCAAGTTAGCGCCACCATATCCCCTCCCCCACCCCAGACCTGCCTGGCCATGTCATTTCCTCTTTGGGACAGTCACTGGCACACTCCTAATTAGTAAACTAGATTATCCTGGACCTAATGACAATTATGGAGTTCTATGATGTACTTTGAAGTTAAATTGAGTAAACTGAGCAATCGGCTATAACCAACATGACATTTTTCCACAAATCTGAGCTCAGGTTTTTTTCTAAAGTTTAAATGACATTTTTACCTGGCTTTGCATGGTGCAAGAGCTCGTTTTAGTCACACTGATGCTATTTTATTCTGTCTACATTATCTTTGTTCATGTAGCTCACATGAATGATAATTGACACATGTTTATACACACACACACAGCCACACGTGGGTGGCCAGTGGACCTCATCCCCTGCCTTGCTGCATGTGCTTGGTTTCATCCTCCACTCCCTTCTCTCCCAGCCGCTGTTGCTGCTCAGCTCCCAGCGGCAGCAGGAAAAAGGCACAAAGGCTGCCTTTGTTGCCTTCAGCTTCACTTCCACGAGTCCTGTCCAGCGACTGTCAGTGGGACACTTGGCCTGGCCTATCCACCTGTACAGATGTTGATGAATTGAGACATTGTCTTGATTTTTTTTTTTTCTCAGTTTTGCATTCTCTGCTACATGTGTTCATTTAAAAAAAAAAAACAAACACGTAAAAGATTACTTTCTTTGTCCTTTTTTCAGTTGATTTTCTTTGTTTCCTGAAACAGTGGTCACGCATTGTTTAAGGACTTACTGGATGGAATGCATCTTAAATTATTCATTATTTTTGTAGACCAAGAGGTCTAAGTGGAACCTCTCTGTATAAATATTAAGCAGCTGGGACTATGGTATGTTAAAATGCCCAGACAGAAGTCATGTAAATTAAAGCTCTGCTTTACCCAAAGGCTCCTTTTTGTATCGTAGGTGGTCACAGTTGTATGAGGCTGCGTTTACTCCTCGTGGTGACTCGACTAATTGTAATAGTAGAGTGTCTCTGCTACAGAGGGCACCCAGACACTGATCTGGTGTACATTATCATCACTGGTCCTATGGACATTTCCGATGGCCCTTTCAACAAGCCACTTTTGGGAAAAAAAATATCCGCTTTACCCCCACAAACAACAGTAACCGGATACTTATGGCCCACTCGTGTGGTTTAGGTGGCAAATATTGGTATAAACATACAAAGGTCTTTCAGACTGAGCACTTAAAAAGGCGTGTACAACGTGGTTTAGAAACTTGACTTTTTCCCCCTCTTGGCTGACAGTGTCAAATCTGCTCATGACAGAGTGAGACAGATGTTATTTCTATATAAGATGCATGATTCTTAGTTTATTTCCAACTCGACCTAGCCCTTACTCGGTCGTGACCCTTGGCGAATCAGTAAGCATTTCTCCCATTGGTACCTTGGTTGGACTTGCTGTTTCGGCTTACAATAGGACACACGTGCAACTTCAGAGAAGCCAACAACGCACCCTCAAGAGCATGTATTATATGCATCGCTGCATGAATAAATATTGAGGTGTGTGTAGGTTTCAAGGGGTTGTATTTCCCAGTACTTTCATTCTCTGCCTACTCTTCTGGAGTCTTGTAATGTGATTAAAGTCTATTAATCATCAAAGCAACTCTCTAGGGAGCCTGACTCATGAACTAAGGGGAAGAAGCAGGGGTGGGAAGTGTCAAGAAAGCTTTCAGTGAACACTCTCTATCTCTTGTTCAGATTGGGAGAGAATAGCAGGGTCACTACCCACTGAAGTGTTGGGTTTTTGGGGGCTTTGTTGGAGTTGTTTGATATCTGTGGACTCCCTCTTCTCCTCTCGAATCACTTCTCATTAGCGGGGTTGAAGAGGTATGAGACCAGCAGCTTCTGACTAGTAGTAAGTAAAGGCAAGGTTGGATTGTGTGAGTGAAGCAAATTTCAGATACGAATGAGTTTTTCCTGAGAAGCATTTTAGAAAGGTCTGTGGATTGACCCTGTTCAGTCTTTATCAGAGGACGGAACTAATTTTTTCTGCCATCACAGAACAAGTCTTTTTCTTTTTCCTTCCTGCCCTCTAGGTGGTCTATTTCACCGAAATGTACAAGATCTTCAGCGAGTTAACAGACCAGATCGACCAGGCAGGGTTGACTGATGAGCAGAGGGAAAGGGAGACCGAGGCCAAGCTCAGCGAGTTGCGTGCTCTGTCCATTGTCGCCGACGACTGAAGGAGGAAAGCTGAAAACCGGGAAGGGCTCCTTTCATGCCTCTCTGAATGGATCGCACTCTTTTCAGGCTCCTTCATGCAGTTCAGACGGACAGCAATGGCCTTAACCAGATTATCAGTTTGCTTCCTTGCGGCCTCATCAGCCCCCATTCCTCTTGCACTACACTCCCATGTTTCATTCTCCCTACAAAGACTCTTGGCAACTCAAAACAGCTGAAATGCCACATTAACTAAGCCATCAGCCAAGTGCAACATTATAAGCCAATGTTTTTTTGTTTTTTTTTTGTTTTTTTAGTAAAGGAATCAAACAGTTCTCGTCAGAACTCATTAACAGGGTTACACTTCTTGGTTTCAGAGATGTCTATAAGCATTTGTTTCTAAAGTAGGAAATGAGCAAGGAAATGTTTTTATCTGCTATGTTACCAACAATCTGTGAAATCTGGTTTTTATTACCCGACTTTGAAATTACAAACACTACAGACTGAATGTTTTTTAATGTAGGTTAACAGCAAGAAAATGTATTTCTGTATTTTGGCCTTGGCTGGTCAGCTCTGAAGTTTAGCTCTGTGCCATGTTGTATGAGGGCTTTTTATTGGGGTTTGTAATGGTAACATCACCTGTGCCTAATGTGCCTACATTGTCCTGACTGTGGATGTAACATGTAACATAACACAACTAACTTGTGTGAAGTCAGATTGTGCCTGTGCAGCGGTGTTGAAAGGTCGACCACTCAGGCTGCAGAGAGAACGAGTCCCTCTTGAAGTCAATCGCTGTCCAAAACAAAGGTTGGTGCTCCCTCGTGTGGAAAATACTGATCATGACACACAGTTTTCCTGTTATTCACACCAGCCATCATTTGTTCTATTATGATTTAGTTTGTTAGCAAAGAGCCTCACACATTGTTGGCACTCGTCCTCTCTCTCTGTACCAATCTACACCAGGGTTGGAAGCCAACTTTTTTTTTTTGGTTTTCTTAAATTTTGGACCACATCATACTGTCATTGCACTCCTTTGTTTCCACCTTTATCAGGTACCTGCTTCAGTATGATGAACATGCTAAATGGGGCTATATGGTAATGTAGCTAGAGATTGCTCCCATATCATGTTAGATCTTTTCAAAGTGTCATACCAAGACGTTGACTATTTATTCTTTGACAGACATGTTTTGATTTTTGAATTATTGAAGCAAATGCTTAGTCGATTGCCTGTCTTTGTGTTCTGTTTGAGTTACACGTAAATAACTGTATTAATGAAGGTGTTTTTCTAAATAATTCATGAAGAGTTAAGTTATAGTAGTGGGTTTTTTGTTTTGTTTTTTACATTTTAAGTGGATAACAGTGGCTTTTATTTAGTTTAAATGGCAGTGTCATCAGCTGATTTCTAATCAATCATGAAATAAATTAACTGTGAGAAATAACCAATTACTATTGTACTGTTGCCTTGAGTTTTAAGTTTGGGTATCCGCCTCATATTTTTCAGGGTGAGTGCAGGAGTAAAAGTGTTGTAGAACTGAATCACTCAACTGAATCATTACTAATCTTTATTTTTCTGTTCAGTTTTACTTTACTGGAATTAGTCAGTAGTGTCCTGTCAACAAATCTCAATACAAGCAGTATTTACAGTTCAGCCATTTTGTTTTTTTACAAATCATTGCTAGTTGAAGCCCTCATTCGTTTTAATGGTTTAACTTCAGGTGAAGGATTACATGCTCACACTGGGTTATGAAATCAAGATCAAGGATGTCTGAAGAGCTTACGTCATAGCAATACGAGAGCCTAACAACCGTAAAATACAAACCTACAGTTAATGCAAGTTGTATGAGCAACAACGCACCACATACATCACGTACACCCTCCAACAAAGTGTCCCTTTTAAAAATCCTTACATGAGAACAGAACAGGGCAGCGTTAATTAAAATGTCTAACTTTACATCTCTGCAGGTTGCTTCCTAATAACTTCTGTGATTCTTATCTCTACAACTAGATCAGTAAAATCTCAGTGAATCACAACTGAATTAGTGACAAGGACAACAGTGAGAGTGGAATAAAATAAATGGTTTGGTCCCATTCGTTCTTATTTTCCATGTGAAGAGTTAATACATTACTGTGTGCAAGAGGTGGACGTGAATTAAAACTTCTTTGAAGCAAAATACCAATTTCCAAAATATATCTAGTTGTATATTTTAGATAAGGCACTGCTGGACGTTATTTAATTTTCTTCTCCCAGATCCCTGTCCCGTTTATTTCCCTTACTGGACACCAGTAACCCTTGAGTGTTGTGTGTGAATTACTGCGTGGAGTCCCTTTTTAAATGGCCGTCTTGCTGTACATGCTTGATATTTGTTCCTGAAAGACTCTGCGGATGTCAGCACGTCTGCTTTTCAGTGTGGGGGTGAGAAGGCCGTTGGCGACACTGAACATCTCTGGATGCAAGTGAAGGTCCTTCACCTGAACGGACAGAAAGGTAAGACACAAATCACAACTTAAGTCAGTACTGGGAGGGTTGTAGCTCGCAAATTTGAACCGAGACCGTTGTCCACAGAGACTCCTCACTTGTTCAAAGGACTTCAGCCCTGCTTCCTTCCCCACAGCTTTCATGTCCTCTAATACTGCATTCTTTAAATCCTGTTAGAAGACCAATAACTCAGTTAATTGGCTTGGAATGCATACAAACAGTAATGTAGAGTTATGAAATTGAAGTTTATATGACATACGGGATTCAGGCACAGTTCTTCATAGGATCCCACAAATCCTCGCTCTTTAGCCCAGTTAACAAACACCTCAGGGTCAGGCACAACTATGCCTATGAGATAAGACTGGTAACATGAAATACAAGAGAAGATCAAAAGTGAACTCGTACCACGGCAAATGTTTTGCATCTAGATCAAATGAATATGGATCACACCATATAATGCATTGTACCTGTAAACTATCTCCGTGCACAAAGACCTGTAGCACAGGGACACAACGCATGTAGACATTTTCTATCTTCTCTGGAGCGATGTACTCTCCCTGGGACAACTTGAAGATGTGCTTCTTCCTGTCGATGATGCGTAGTGTCCCATTCTGGCGGAGAAAAAGCGTAAACACACATTTGCTCACTTACAGGAGACTAGAAGATGATATCTGTCACCTACAGACTGATTATCGTGTCTGATCTTACTGGAAGCCACTGGCCCACGTCCCCACTGTGCAGCCAGCCATCGCTGTCCAAGGCTTCAGCTGTCCTTTCTGGGTCCCTCAGGTAGCCTCTGAACACACTGGGGCCACGAATACAGATCTAACAGGACAAAGCCACGAGAAGTGTCAGCAGGCATCAGACTGTCTGGTAATATGTATAGCATGTTTGCATCTACAGACTAGCTCACCTCTCCGTCTCCGTTCTTCGCATAGTAGTTCATCTCAGGGATGTCAACCAGCTTCACCATGGCACAGGGCAAGGGAGCACCAACATGACCTGACAAAGACACATCCACACACCTGCTGAGGACAGGATTAACCAGCACGGGCACAAAAGCACAAGCGATTTAGAGGAAAAAGTTGGTTTCTTACCTGCGCTCCAGTCTCCCGGGATAGAGAACGTGCAGCCTGCAGTGCACTCCGTCTGGCCGTAACCCTCAAAGATCAGACAGCCCATAGTGGCTCTGAGAAAGGACAGCACAGTGGGGGAGATGGGTGCTGAAGCAGTCAGGGCGAACCGCAGATTACCTCCTAAACTGGCCTGAAACACAAGTGACGCAGTATTTATGTAAAATAGTTCAAACAAGCTAAACTTCATTTTAACAGCATTTTCAACCTAGACCATATTTTCCCATCTGCATTGACCATAATGAGCCAAAATCTTTCAGTTCTTGCTAGTCTTGCTCGCCTGTGTGCCTGCTTCTCCAATACACTCCCACAGGACCAATATGCTCTGGGTGATTTTGGCATTGATTGCTGGAATAGTGCCTCTCTTGTAAAGTTTGGATACAAATGTATTGACTATTTGCAGGGCTGCTGGTCTACATGTACCACTGTATTAAGTACTGCAAAAATACAAATAGTGACAACTGTGTAGAGTCCTGGATTAACAGAAAATATGTCATTAAAGACTGAAAACCAATTTGTAGTTAGAAGATTTTTTTTTTTTTGTTTGGGGGTTGATCTCTGAAGAGGTCTTTACTGGAGACCTACAGCAAAGGAACTGGAGCTTTCAGCAACTGACCTGAATCCTGTTGAACACCAGTTTGTCCCACAGACTGTTGTTACGTACAACTCCGCTGCTGAGCTCCGCCTGCTTTCTCCTCACAGCGTAGTGAAGCAAGGCCCGTCGCAACGGAGAGGTCACAGAACCCAGGATCTTTATAGAAATCAGTGGAAAATGTTCAGAAACAGAAACAAGGTTTAAAACATAACCGACCGAGAATTATGGTAGCCTTCTTAGTGCTAAATACGGCAGCAAATGACAAGATCTAAATCCATTTACTGACCTTGTCATAGATGCGATTGAGTAAACGAGGCACAACAGGAAAGAAGGTTGGTTTGAGAGTTTTAATGTCATCCATCAGAAGAGAAATGTCGCCTTGGTAGAATCCTACTCTGGCCCCATGGCAGAACATGGAGACCTGTGGCAGAAACAGGCTTCATTTAGGGTTTACACAAAAACACACTACGAAACAGAGTGAGAGGAGATCAACTACCTGAATCATCCTCTCAAACATGTGGGCAAGCGGCAGGTAAGAGATCGACACGTCCTCCTGTTGGATCACAAACGAACCCTGAGAGAGAAAACGAGAAATAAAATGAGCAAAGCACAGGGGAGAGATAAAGTTCAGGCAGCAGCGCGCGGTGAAGCCTCAAGCAATCAGACATGCTGTGTGCAACAGCATCTTTTTACAGGGGCAATTAGTTAAAGTACCTCGCAGCGACAGGGGCAATCAAACAGCCAATTAATCATACCATTAGACACAGCAGGGAGAGGGACCGTTTTGAGATACAGAGACACAAGCAGATAGGAAGTGATGCAAGCTGTGAGGCTGTTCTCAATTAGACAAGGAGGTGGAAGTGTAGACAGACCTCCAGGATCTTAATGACAGAGGAAGTGTTGGAGGCGATGTTGCCGTGGGTGATCATGGCTCCCTTGGGCTTCCCTGGATAAATAAACAAGACATTACTGCAGTGCCCTGCGCAGCAAAAGGAAACTACAGCGGTGCCATAAAGAGAGGTTGTTAGTGGGCACTGAAGGACACTTCTCTAATGATGTGAGTGAAGGATAATTACGCAGAGTCGAATGAAATCAGACGGTACCTGTGGTTCCACTGGTGAAGCAAACCACGGCCAGATCCTGAGGCTGGGGCGGCTACAGCAGGCAGCAATAAAACATGAGAATATGACAACAGGCTTCCTCCACTCTTAATTTAAGCCATGTTTACAAGTGAGTGTTAATGATATCTTATGGGACAGGAGCAACGATAAAACTGTCATCCTAGCATTTAGAGGGGGATTAGCTATTTACTGGGACCAGTTTGATGCGGTGATGTAGCAGCTGAGACACGATAAACTCACCACAGGATCTTTGAGGTTCTGCCTTCCCAGGTCCTAAGATGTGGACAGAGAGGAGTTACTCATATCAATTTACATATCACCATCGATGACTAAATTAAAGGGGATACATTTCAATGAGTCTGCATTATAGGGATTCAGAACTTCTGCTCACCATGAGCTGCTCCAGTTTCAAAACCTCCACCTCGCAATCCTTCGCCCTCTCCACAAAGGCATCACTGAAATCGCTAAAGAGAACCAGGCAGGAGAGCTTCGGAGTCACGCCTTTCTCCTTGTTCTCCAACAAAGACGCTGCCTTCTCCTCCCGGTCACAGATGACCAGAGAGATCTCCGCTAAGGACGCAGCACGACACAACTTTATTGATCCCATGTAGGATAATTCAATGTCACAGAAGCAGAAGTAGAAGAACTGATGACTATAACCAGAACTACTACTGTATGCAAATGAAGCATGAAAAATAAAATAAAAAACGGTACTAAATACTATTTATGTAGGTGTATAAAGTAACTAAATAAACAGTGAAGTGTGTTAACTGCTGACATTGTGAAGGAATAGTTCACCCCAAAATGAGAAATCACTAGTTTTAGCCTTAGTTGTAACTCCAGTGAAGCTCAAATAAGACAATAAAAAAATGTAATAATCTAAACAACAGTTCTGAAGTCACATGACTGCACTTTGGGTCCAATCATCTAACCAGTGGTGGAGAGTAAGTAAGTACATTTACTCAAGTATTATAGTTGTGTTGCCATTTTCTGCTCCACTACAGTTATCTGACTGCGAGAGTTACTCATGACTTTGCAGATTAAGATTTTACATTGAAAATATATCATTAGTTTACAAAATACAATATATTGTAAAGATTAAACCAGTGGATCACAACCTTTTGACTTTTAACCCGTTACAAAACAAGCACTGTGTGTGTGGAGATGTCTGAGTTGTTAGCAGTTCCACCAAAGAGAGCTTCCCCCTCTAGACTTCGAGACCAAAGGAGGTGAAATGATCCAATAATTAACAAAAAAATATTATAGAAATGTTAAAAACAAGAAAATAAATTTGTATAGCAAAAATGTGCTTTTCTTCCCTACTTTATTTATCACCTGCAGAACCAGTACTTTCAGTTTTTATACTTTAAGTACATTTAGCTGATAATAATAATGTACTTTCACAAAAATTTGTTTTTGTAAGCAGGAGTTACTTGTACATATAGGTAAAAAGGGTCCGAGTACTTCTACTGCCTTTTCCAACATGGCCCAATTATCGCCTCTATTCTCTTAGATTTTATATTTTCATTATTGGAGTTGCAAATATGCATACAGTGTGCATGACTCTCAATCTCCAAAACAATATTCTGGGAGAAGGGTCACTGTGTGCTGCTCACCACTATGGTCTCGCATACTTCAGTCAAGTTTGATTTGATATGGGACGACTGGCAGACAAGCCAATAATGACATAACCAATACGTTTCTATTTTGTGGTCAACTATTCCTTTAAATAATAATAAAATCTCATTAACTAAATTCTCCATGCAGGCTCTCTCACCCAGGGTGAGTATGTGGACCATGGCCTCCAGCCCCAGTGTGTCATACAAAGGCACCACCGCCATGGAGTACGTGTAGCAGGCCAGCTCTGAGATGATCCACTGTCACCAGCAGAGGGAGACAAAGCAGCACTGTTAGACTCATTTCCAGTCTTCACACACACTACTGAGTACTTGGTAAGTTAGATATCTAAACATTACGGTGTTATGACATTATCATGCATGCCATTTATATTTATAAAACAAACAAAACCCCATTCAAAATATAAAACACCACTCATTGTGTATGATGTCTGATAAAGCAGAAAATTATCTTTCACTTTCAGTCTACACAGGAGTGACAAAAATGGCTTTGCCTGTCGGATATATTAAAAAAATGAGTTTGGGAGCAGACATGCTCCAATATTAGCTGCCCTGGAGACCCACATTCAGCACCGGCACTATGCTCTCAATATGAATAAAGGCAAACACACTTTAAGGGCAGACACAGATAAAAACAAATCATATTTTAATTTTCATAGAAGAGATGTGATCCTGGGCTCCAGGGGTAGGATCAAACCTCTATGGAGGTGTGTGTATGAGAAGATTTTAACTTCTACCTAGGTGAAATACAATTTTGAACTATAGGGCTGTTTAGAGGTTCAAGGATCAACAATCTTGATTAAAAAGGCAAGAACCGTGCACGTCTTAAAAGTTCTCTAATCAATTCTAAAGCTCACAGGCAAACGTCACATTACAAAACAGTGATGAGTCCATACCTCTGGTCTGTTTTGTGCAAAAATCCCAACAAATTGCTGCGTGTTCGGCTTGCAGCCTTTGGCCAGCAGCCCAGAGCCCAGCACCTGTGCCTGCTCAGCCACCTAAAGAATGGGGAGACGCGCAGTCAACAAACAGCAAAGAGCAACAGATGACACAGAAGTGCTATGGACGACTGGAGGGTCAAAATACTGAAAGGTGTCAGACCTCAGCGTAGGAGATCCACTGGTAGGGCTGCCCTGGCTTTCTGAAGCCAAGACACGGGCCATTTCCTGAAGGACGCAGGACAGTTGTGTCACCTCAAACTCAAAGCAATCTTTAACAGTATGGCGTCTATGATATCTTGCTTTTTTTTTTTTGCTTGATCTAGGGACTTAATATCTTGAATATAAAACTACTGCTTATGACCCAAATCATGTAAAAGTGTGTGAAAATGAAAAGGATTTTTCCCCCCAGTTTTCTGTAATCTGTCAATTTTTAAAATGACTTGCAATCTGACTACTACAGCTAGAAACAAGCATGGACAATACTTAAATAAAATCATTGATCATGCTCCGGTGGAATTATATTGTGATGAGTAAGTGTAGCTATTACACCACAGTTGACTAAATAATACGCTAATGTTAATTAATTATGGTCACTAATCATAATTAAAAAACATTTTAATCAGACTTTATGTACACTTCAGTGTCATTAACTAGTTATCTGACTGAATGATTTTTACTTTGACGTCAATAAATTACTTCTGGTTTCTGAGATCAACTGTGAATCAGTACTGTCGTACTTGAAATCCTACAAAAAACTGCTTTCCCTTTACTGTTGTGTGTTTTTGTGTTAATGCAATGGGCTTTGATAGCCTTTCATAAGACTACAGGGCATTAATGTTTTCTCTACCAACATAAAACAAAAATTTAGGATAAAGTTCAATGAACTGTGTTGTGAATGTGTCCCTTGTCATCACCTGTGATCCTCAGGCCTCTCTGGAACATGTCATAGGCCGTCCTGGTGTCATCGTAGTAAAACTCCAGCAGCGAGTCATCTTTAAGAAGAGCCGATCGCCTGCAGCTGGGATCTCCCTACAACAAACACACCTATCAAACACCTTAATTCACTCCTACGATAATGACATGATGTGCCAAGTCTAAACGTTACGATGGCAACCGCGACCATGATCCACTCACATTCACAGCCACAGACTGGGCTTGTAGATCACAGGGAGGACGCATGGGTCGAGGACGGGTCACCAGCCAGTACGCAGTGAGAGACGCCAGGGCTCCTAAACCCAGCAGAGAGGAGGGCGACAGAGACAGGGAGGACAGGGAGAAGGAGGACAGAGGCAGAGACGGCAGAAGGCTCCAGAGGTCCTCTGATTCAGACCCTTTGAGTCCAGCGCTCGAGCGAAGTGACCGTAACCACTCCTGGAAATGCATAGCTGAGAGAAGAGGACAGAAACAAGGAGAGAGAAAAAACACCCAGTGAAACAGAAGGAAGTTATATGGTCAGTGCATTTACGTCACAAAAGCTTCATTGCGCTGCAATTTAAAAACCTGCAGCATCTCCTGCAGAGGGCACCACACAGTAAACAGGTGGCAGATTGAATCAGGCTGAGCCTGTACGTCCTTTCAAGTCACTTTTAAACATGCAATTTTCCTGCTAAAAAGTGTTTTTATAATGTTTTCTAATGTGTATTGACTTATTTTCCTTGACACTTCTATCTATCTGCTAACTTTGGTGTAAGTTGTCTGTGCCTTGCTTTTATCAACCTTTTTCTTTTCTCTTTTGTTGTGATACACTTGGTAACTTTCTTGAACAGTAGTAGCAGTATTGATAGGTATAGATACTTATACCAAGGACTACAACTAATGATTATATTCATTAAAAATTAATCTACTGATTAGAGCGAGATATTGCAGCTGTAACGTCATCGGTTTATAAGTTGACCAATGAGTAAAAGACATTGCAGTACAAAAATGAAAACTAGTTAGTATGTATTTTGGTCACAATTTAAAAAAAACAAAAACAAATGTAAGGATCAATATCAAGATTGCTTGTTTAGGTTTTTAAAAATTACTATCAGCCAATATATTGTATTGGATTTGTTAAACTCCCAAATATCAGTAGGCTATTCTTATCAGCCTCAGAAATCCTGTACTGGTTAGGCTATACAACTGATTATTTAATAATCTGATTTTTAAATTAAACAATTAATTGTTTAGTCTATAAAATGTCCAAAAATAGCAAAACAAAATGTCCATTACAACTTCCCAGAGTCCAAGTTAATTTCTTCAAATTGCTTGTTTTCTCCACCCAACAGCCCAAATTCCAAAGATTCTCAATAAAAATCAGAGAACAGCAGCGTGTCCTCACATTTGAGAAGCTGGAACCAGTGAATGCTTGAAATATTGATGCGATTACTTTTCTGTCAAACTAATCAATTAATGGATTACTCATTTTAGCACTATTTTTATCAGTAAAAAAAAAAAAAAAAAAAAAAGATATTTACCAGTAGATTTCTCTACTACAAAGAAGCAGCAGTTCAATGCATTTTAAAGAAGAAGAATGCAAGATTTCATTTCACTACAAGTTGTTCAATTGTAAATGCAATATTTCAGGATTTTATAGACAATAAAATAAACTAAAATAATAGATCATATTCCCACTGGATCGGTACTGGAAAATAAACTTAAAGACTTAAATGATTTAGCATTGCACTCCAATAACAGTCAAACTCACGATGGACACAACCAGAGATATCGTCTTTTTTATTCCACACATTCTTCTTCCTTGTCAAAACCTGGCGCCTTCATTACCCACAATGCAACTCAACCAGCCTCAGTTCGGTTGGAGATTCTGATGCGTTATGCTGGTAGCGGCTAATGCAGCCTCGAGGTGCTAGCCTCAGGCAGAGATGAGGAGTGGGCTTACAGAGGTCTGGTGAAGTCGGTACTTTGATTTAATTGACTTTGCGCAGCTCTGTGGAGCCACAAAAGCCTTTATATAACTTTCTCTTTTACATATGCAGTAGTGCCCCACAAGACCTGTAAACAGAGTTTGATGTGGAGTTTACCTTAACATCTCCTCTACTGTCTATCCATCACAGTAAACTCTGTTCATATAGTACACTCGCTTAAACATAGAACACAACAAAAGAAAATGGCATTAAAAACATCAATCATTTCACTTCTGAAACTGTTAAACAACAGTCTGAAGAGTCTGGGCTGAATCACACTGGGCCACAGGCTTGGCACCGCTCGGAGAGAGAAGAGGAGAAGAAAAGGCCTGAGCTGTATACAGGGGGGGTGGGGGGTGGAGAGACACCAGGAAGTAATAACGATTGGCTTAACAGAAACAGGCACTGAGGTTACTCTCAGTCACGTTGTGGCAGTCTTTCATTCAACAGAAACAGAGCGAGACTCAGGGGTGCGTACAGTAGTGAGGGGCTGGTGGTGAGATAGGGTGAGGGGGAGGACCGGCTAAGTCCACCCCCATGATTCTCTGCCAGAGACTTTATTGTTCATATCAAAACTTAATGAAAGAGGGAGAAACAAGGAGAGAAAAGGCAAGTTGACAACAACCTATAAGCTCTAAACAAACTCCGGCAGCGTCTCCCTGAAGCTGCTCATTTCATCCCCCCTCTAACAAACCACTTCATCTTCCACCAGGCAAGGAATTCACCTCACTGAATAAATCTCTGCTTTCCCACATCCACTCCCCTCCCCGAACACCCCTCAACCTCTCACCCACTTTCTCCCCCAGTACCCAATAGGAGGGGGAATAAAGAGTGATATCATACCCCTCCCTCCCCTTTAACCAGGCTGCTCCTGCGCTGCTCTCCTTCCCTGTATGGGCAAAGCGATGCCACACTTGTCCTCTGAAGGATTCATCATCTACTTTAAGCATCCATTTATCTGAATTAAAAACTGCTCAGTTGCCACTTTACACCTGCTGGGGCGACAAAGCAGCTGGTGATCCCCTTGAGTCCTTTCAATAGGTAAATAAATGGAAAACAAAAAGGGCTTTATGAAATGTGACATCAAAAAAATGACAGTGTGCTGCGAAGAGAGCTTCCTGTAGCCCCTGTCTGTCTGTCTCTCCCCATCACTCCCTCCTCTCTCACTCCCATTCATAATGGCTATTGTCAAGGCCCAGACAGGGACCATTGTGCTCCCAGCTTTTACTCCCTGGAAGACACGAGACAAAAGAAATGGCACACACATGTGAAGATATACTGAAGGAAAACAAATGCACCTTCACAGCCTGTGCCAGTCCCTGCTGGGGAGGAGAAAAAGCCGAATGTTTTAGCGGTTCACACTTGAATTTACATTCAGAGGGCTGACTGCATAGCAGGGCACACATGAAACATGAGGAGGAGTGACATTTGAACAATAATAGCGGACTAAAAGTGCGTTTGGGGCAAATTATGTTTGATCCAACAAACAAAATGATGTAAAAATGAAAATAAACCCACATCCTGCTAGGGAGTGTACACAAAATGCCATAAAACCGCAGAATGCATGTCACGGGGCAACGGCAGACATGTAACGGATAGCCCAGGGCGGCCTGCATGTCTGTGCACATTTACTCCAGCTGACAAGCAGAGACGGAGCTGAGAGCACAGAAGTTATTCAGAGCTACAGTACACCGTGTGACAGAAACAACAGAGCAACACAGACTGTGGAGCGTACAAAAACAGAAACCAAAAACTGGTTTTGAGACAAATCTGGCATGTAATCAAGGACAACTGTAACTTTAATGAACCAAACTGTCTAACATTATTTGTGAGTGCTAAAATGCAATGAGCCCTACATAATGTGAACTAGGACAGGTGAAAAATGAGTAACTTTCAAAATGTGAGAAATTATTGGTGTTTACAATTTAATTTTCATTACGTAATAATAGTAAATTATAGCCTCTTGGGTTTAAATCAGGGCTCAAATGTAGATTTTGGGAGTCGGTGTAGCTGTAGGGTGAAATGTTTCCAGGGTTTAGGTTAATTCATCATAAACTTTTAGTACAGTAAGAAGTAGACTGTATTTTGGCAACATGTCTCCTGTTATAATGTTTTTATCCTTTCGTAAAGCACTTAGGTTTTGAAAGGTTATATTTAGATAAAATTTTACTTACATCATCATCAGTAGTCAGGCAAAAGCTACTTGTATAAAATTAAAACAGAGCCAGAACAGGGACTTAAACAGAGGAGAGAAGTTAATTTCTTGCTCCATTTAAAACTCTGGCAACCAGACTCTTTTCAAGTTGTAAATTATTTTATGGACTTCTTGTTCAAGCATTAGAGCATGGAAAAGCAGTCGATGCTGCTTTTAACTAATAAAATGTCTTCTTTTTAAGCAGAAGCAGACAGAAAAGGACTGGCCTTGATGATATTCCTCCAGTACTAAGAGTGTTGTTTTTAGTCATTTTTCGTTCAATCGAACTTGAAATATGGATTTGGTCTACTAGTAGAGCCAGAATTAAGTAATATTCTTCCCTCAAAGCAAAATTCCTGCATAGAATAAGACCGTGAATTACATGTAGTGAGAAAGAGGCCCTGCATGTACAGTAGCCTACAGCGCTTCTGTGGTGATGAGAGCAGTGCTGCTTCCCCCCTGACCCAGAAAACTACAGGAGGTGACATGAGGAGGGGGGAGGTTTTTAATGGGGGGGGGGGAGGCAACAGCATTTTGTACCCAGACCAGCATCAGCAATGAACGCTGCACACTTCCCATGTGCCCAGAAAAGTGAATGGTCCGAGCGAGGGGAGACACACGTGAGGCTGGCCGGAGGAGGGGAGAACACGAGCAAGAACGAAACGCACGGGTGTTTTCCGGGCTGTGATTCCCAAATGAAGCGTGAAGAACACTGACACACACTTGGCCACAATGAAGGTTCTCTTGTCGAGGGAGAAGGAGGTGAAGAATAAATGAGCAAGACCACGCATCCTGCACGTAGAGAACCTTCACCGTCTTCACACAAGACGGCCAAATTCCCTTGAAACCTATCCGGGTTCTCACAGACAATGCAACACTTGTGCATTTTCTCTCCAGTCTGAAGATGTCTTTTTCATGTGAGTACCGCAGGTTCAAACATAACCATACAATGGGCATCTTCCACATTTAGCTTCTCTGGCACCACAGGTCACTTTTGAATCAGTGTGTTTTTGTGCGCCAGGGCAGATCCTCCAGCCACGCACGGCCTTGCACACAAACCTCAGTTCAGTTGCCATACTGCACAGCGCAACTGTCACACCCTCGGGAGAGCTGGCAGCTGGCCATGTGGACAATTTCAAACATGTTGCATGACCCAGAATAAGCTAGACATGCAGGTAAAAGAAAGAGGCAACACCAGCGCAGGCATAAAATGAGGACATGGACAGAAAACCTACAGTTCAGAGCTGAAACACTCTGAAGCCATAATTATTCCCAGCTTGGACCAGGCACAAAATACCACAGCGCTGTGCTTTAGTTAACAGCTACGCACATGTGCACCCCAGTTCCTTTTAAAGAATGTGGAAGCACGCTGAGGAAATATATATAAAACTTAAGGTCTCTGCATTATAAAGTTATTCTACAAATACTTCGGGGGAAAGCACCATGAGGTCAATATAAATTAAAGCTTCAGTTGAGTAAAGGCACAATGCACACAAGAAAGTCTCAGAGTAGGCATTATTGTTAAGAATTATTCCATTATGTGTTTTGAAGGCTGCAGTACAAAGAACTGTGCCGCAGTGAGGCCTGCATCTCATCACTGGATCATTTAAAGGCAAAACTGAATTATTTCAAACTTTATGCAACAGTTTGTTAACAGGTTGATTCATCTTCACATTGCTCCAAAGACTACAACAAGCTCCCAGCTCGGTAGCCTGGAAACTCAGCGGGCTGCAGCTAAACTTTTCTTAGTTTTAGATCAGAATCTGAGCCTTCGTAGTTTAGGTTTTCTGTATCGAACCGAGACGACTGAAAACAAACCAAACAACAAACAAAGACCAAACGGAACTTACCTAACACAGGCGTCCAATGTCTCCGTAGCTCGCGCTCCAAATTTACTACTTCAGCAACAGATCATCTGTCCTCACGTCAAGCTACAGACAATAGACTTTTATTTTCGGTCCAAACCTTCAAAATAAAACCTCGTGAGCGTCCTCGTTAAGGTTTATTTATAAAGCGGGAAATTTCACCCAGACTGATCATTTAATTTTATTCAACTACTTGCCATCTTTTCTACTCTTATATTACTTGTATTTGAATTTTTCTTTTTTACTATTTAATGCTCCTCCGTCTTAAGTGGTATATGTAGGCTAGCTATATATTTGTTCTATGTTGGTTTATATTATTGTGTCTTTCTAAAATCCAATAAAATGTCACTCACAGAACACTTCTACTTGACATGTTATATTTCAACCTTATAGCACAAAAATAAATTTAAGAAGGAAATGTGATGTGAAATAACATTTTATATTATATATAAACACATGTTGGCGATGAGAATGCTTCAGCAGACTGAATTGAGAATTAAATGGAATAATTAAAAGCAAAACAAACTATAAATTGCAAAATATGACTTTTATTGTTTTCCTGTTTTTCAGCATTAGATTTTTTAGGTATAAAGTCAATCAATTATACCTGTCAATGAAGCATCCTTTTATCAAGCCACACCATGCATCAGAGACGTTTGTCACCATCTTTATTTCACTCCATCTTTCGGGCCTAATCTAATGATTAACAGGCTAACATTTTAAGATTTTTTATATAACTATTTAATTTAGTTTATAATTTAGTTACTTTATTTTGAAGTTAAAATCACACAACTTCCTGTATTCGTCTTTCTACTTCTCTGTGACTTGTGGCTTTTCTGCAAGAATGAGCCGGCTCTGACGTCACTTCTTAATTATATTCATGCACTTTGGGGAGAGATCAAATAATGACACAATTGTACAAGTCCCCCC